>JAIEZT010000019.1:4870211-4911305 GCA_019594935.1 Periophthalmus modestus | reverse complement strand
TTAAAAAATGTGTGATTTTCCTCTACTATTGAAGGTGTAATATGAAGAGGTAATCCATACACACCTGGTGTTCTCTCTTCCGTGGGACTTGAGGAAGTTTTTGTCTCGATTTTGTGGACAGGAATGAGACCAATTCAGTGTTTGTTCTGAAGTAAAATAATAGAGACATATTCAGTACAATGTAAAACAAGCATACAGTAGAGTGCAAATGTAGGAGTAATGAAAAATGCATAAAGATTTCATTTTATAATTAATTTTAAGTTTATATAAAATAATTTTAATAATCAAAAACAAACGACGTGTGTGTGTGTTTGTATACACACATGCACAAAATAAAAAAATACAAATTCTCTCAGGGTCAGACTGAGATCTGTGTATTGGCTGCATCAATTATGAGACATCTTTGTCATCTGCAAACCAGGAAATAAAGCCGATATGCTGTTACTGTGCTAGTTTTTTGTTAGCATTACCATGATGGTAAAAGTTTGCTCAGGCCTCTGAAAGTTGTGAAAAGTTCTAATCAATTCATCACATTGAATAATCAGAATGAACTAGATGTTTTTTGCTCAATTTTCTGTAAAATTAAGGTACAGCACATTCAGTATTGTACTTCTTCCTGACAGATCAAGTAGTAAATTGACAGCGTGTGGGTGTATTGTCTTGCCTAGTGACACAACAAAAGGGGGTCCTCAAAATGACAGCCACCTCCCTGAACCCATCACATCACAATAATGAAAACAATTAGAAAGACTACAGCTGAAGACCCACCTGGTTGGAAAATCTGTGCCGCTCAGATTGATGAAGAAGTCCCATTTCCAGTCCAGCATGGCAAGCAGATCCTGCATGCTGCGGAGGTAAGCCTTCAAAAGACTGGCACCTCCCCAGATGGTGACCATGCGCCATGGTGTGGCCCGGATGTTTGGATACTGCTGCGCAATCTGCACCCCCTCCCTGTGCATGTAGCCTGAACGCTGTGAGGGCAGGCAAATGTTAGGGAGGATATTAACTGGAGCATAATTAATTAAAAGGTCATAATATGTTTCATTCAGGCCTTTTAAATATTTTTTACTCTGGCACTGGCATTTCACATTTTTAACATACAATAATGTCTATTTTCTTTCAGACAGCCATTTTTCAGATTGCAATGATTGCTTGTTTTATGTACCTGTCACCCTCTGCTGTTAATTGTGGGAAGTGGACAAAGCGTAATAGGCCTGAAGCACTATTGTTAGCACTGTGATGATAACAGATTAATGAACTGATTACTACATTTATTGCAGTTACTGAAATGATCAACCTCAGATATGCGAGAAAACGAGATGCTGCATCTCTTAAGGGGCTTTTAATAACTTTAAATTAACTGTGATGGCATGATTAAACTGAGTCTACTAGAAACAAAATATAAGGGCCTTGAAAATGTTAATGTTAATTTAATATAACTTTTCTGGTGAGGGATTTGCCAACTTCCTGTCTTCATGTATATTATTGTTTATTGTTATTGCTTTGCTAGAATGTTCCACAACATGGCATTACACTTATCTATCTCCATGGAGACAAGCAGGAGACGCCACCAGGAAGAGTTACAGATCACAGTATGCATGCTTTTCAAGAAATTGTTATACAGCTGTAATAAAATAAATGCAAGAGAGCGATCCATTGCTATACAGGCAAATATTGCGGGCAAAGCAATATCACCTACATGGTGACAAGCACGTAGTGAACCATTCACTAGAAAATGTGTTTTCTTTAATGTGAATTGTGTCCTTCGATGTTTTATTATGCAAAGATTATGACCAAAATTAAATTGCTATTCCAAATAGATGAAAAGCTGGCAGCTATTGTTCTAGGCAGCTATTGTTCTAGCTTCTATCTATCACTCAGCATTTTGCCTTTAGATGGATGAGGTGCCACTGCTCTCTCTCCTGGTGACGCTCTTCATTCCTCTGTCTTTGCCTTAGTGCTTTGGCTTCACAACACGACACTCTCAAGAGAAGCTGCCAACCTTTCTGGATGAACAGGTACACTGGGGTCACACTGTGGACCACACACCTGTGTGCTCCTGGTGACCAGACCTTTGGGCAGCTCATGACAGCACTTTTCCTCAGCTAAATCCAGCCCTAAGAATAAACACTCCTCTCTCTATCCAGGCTAATCCCTTTAACCACACTGAGGGACTGCGCAGATAAGTATAACCCCCAGAATGCAGAAGGAAACTGAGTATGCAGCAACAGCACTAGGCAACATTTACAGCTTGTCTGATGACATTGCTTTGTCTGAAATTGTTGTTAAAAGTATTGAAAATAAGAAACTAATCGATACTAAAAGTATCAAAACTAGATACTAATTTAAGCAAATATCAATACTGCAGAAAAATCACAACAGAACAAAATTTTTTGCAAGTGTAAGATTGTCATGGTAACAAAGTAAATACCATTACCATAACTAGTATGAAAATTACATTCTATTACTAAAAAAAGAAACATGTTTTGTCTTTATTGTGGTACTGTAAACTGTATCGAGTATTGAGTCAATTCCTTAGTATCAAAATAGAGTTTGAAATTTTAGTATTGTCTGATCTGGAATGTTTCAAAGTTTGACATTAAACTGTGTATCTCTTTGGATACACCAGCCCACTGGCATAGTATGGAATATTCCAGGCAAAGCAATAACATCGTCTTGCAGAAAAGTATGTGGCATACCCTCTACTAGATTTGTTCTGATCATTTCAGTCTGTCGCGTCCTTCCTTCAATATAAAGCATCTGCTTGCATAAACAACCATGCTGCTAATTTGCCTTTTCAACAAGCTTCACTCCCCATGATTGCCAGCAAGGAGCACAAAATAAAGTCATCAAGTCATAAGCAAGTTCTGCAATAGAATTTGTTCTGTATAATTGTATAATATATACAAATGTACATCATTTTAGGAAATGTCTGCTATGAATAAGACATAATAGAGAGGAAAATTAAATGGTGCTGTATAGTCTATAGCAGCTGCTTACCTTGTCCACATGAATGTAGTAGTAGTGGTCCTTATGGTATATGGCTTTAATAAGGCGCTTGAGCTGTCGCACCGCTCGCCCATGTACCATCAGGACAAATGCCACTCGCACAGGGTTCTCCACCTTTAACAAGCTGTTGTCAAGCTCACCAAAAGCTTGCACTGGGTTTGAGATACCTGAGAAGAGTAAAACAATCAGAATTAATTTAGTTACCAAAATGCATAACACAATATATGTGATGTTACTTTCTCAAGTAACAGGTCCATTGTATTTTTGTTGAGAGGGATTTTCTAACCATAATTAGATTTGGGGGTAGGGTCACCTTACAAGTAAAACGTGTTGTTCTAAATTAAATCACAATGGCTGAAGTTCGATGAAAAAACTGTGTTTCAGTGGCCATGATACAGTTGAAGATAAAGCTCTACTGCTGTGATAAACAAGTGCTCCCTCCCTGTACTTCTCCTGTCCCAATCAATAAGTGTGTGCAGTGAAGCCTCACCGAGCTGAGGGCAGTACTGGGGCAGTTTGTGGGGCATGAGCTGTCCGAGCTGATGCTGACACACCAGGTTGGCGATCTCCTGTCTGCACTGCTGAGACGCTGCTCGGTGCAAGGCCGACAGAGCGTCCTTGCCTGTGATGTCACACTTGGGTACAAAGTCGCTGCTGGAAGCCTGGTGGGCCCCGTCCACACTGCCCGTCTCCCCTGGGATGGCGGGCAGCCTGACCCCTTCAGCGGCGCTCCGTGTGTCGCTCAGGTTCCTGCTACTAGAGGGGTCATGGGGCTCTGGGAGGCTCTTTTGTCTGGGCCGCGCTCCCTTGCGGCTGGTGCCCCTCCGCAGGGCACTAGCCGCCGTGCCCCCTGTGCGCTCCAACCTGCTGCTCCATCTGCCCCTGCTCCTCCCAGGCACAGAGTTCTGCTTCTCCCAAAGGCCACTGTCTCTCTTTGGGTCCTGGTTACTATGGTCAGGCAGCTTGGAGCGGCGTGTCTTTCTCTGTAACAGCAAAAAGTACAAAATGCACCATTCAGATGAAATGCTGACACAATGTCCCACAACAGAAGGAAATAGTGACGTGTCACAAACATCAGCACTAAGACAACAGGCTAAAGAGCCCAGAGGCACATGCATGTGTTTTTACACGCTTGACTTTTCACAGAGGCTATTTTTAGTTGTAATTTTGTGAAACCATTGCACTGAAACATGAATCACTTTCTTCTTCTGTAGCCTTGTTGTGTCTGTTCCTAATACTAAACATCTCTACAATCCCTAAACATAAAATAATGATCACCTCTTTTTTCTACATAATTACCCCAACCCTTTAAATCTGCACCAAGAAGACGACGACAGAAATATGCACTGCATCTACGGTATAGGCTGCCTTAGGCTGTTGGGGAAAAAAACACGGAGAAATGTCCATTATGTGCTTATGCACCAAATGTCCACACTATTCACCACTTAAAACCATATGAACACAAAAAAAATCAGATTTTGAGAGCATCCAGAGAGTTAGAGACCCTTTAAAGCCGTTAAAATCACCTATCTATTTGGCACAGTGAACACAAAGGGCCCTTCAGAATGAGCTCTGAAAATGAGGCTCTGAAATACAGCGAGTGGGCTGTGTGCTGTGCTTCTGTCAGACGTGTGGCAGAACGTGGGCTCTCCCACTCTGCTGCTGGCACCTGAACACCTCACCCACTATTCAAGTCAACTTTACTTATTTTAACCAGACTCATGGCCCATTTAAAACAGACAAACACAGTGACAGCATGTGGTGTAACGCGGAGCCACGTCATTAGACTCACCAGACAATTTCAGTCTAACAGGAAAGTACGACATGTGGACATGTGCTTATTGGAAATGGCACAGGGCTATTTTTAAATATTAGTATGTATTTCAATGGAGAGTTTCAGACAATGGACAAAATCTATTTCCCCACAGAACAGAGAAATGTCATAGAACACCTGTACAGATATAACCATATTACTTTCACCTATGCAATTCTATATTAAACCAACTACAATACATTTTTAATCAAGCCAATCATTTCTTAAGGTTTGTTTTTTAAGTGTTAGTTTTTTTTTAAAAAACACAACTCTCCATTTTCATTACTTTGAATAAACAGAAAGAAAAACCTCGCTCGAGAAAATCAATGCGTGCTCATAATTTCTTAATGAAATGAAAAGCCTCTGTGTCGTATCTATTGATTAACATTAATTTCTCTTATCAGCCATTTCCACCACTATATTTAATTAAGTCCATTGTGTGAAAATGGACACAAAGGCAGGCCTGTCTGTTGCTTTACAATCAGAGCAAACTGGAGCCTTATCATAAAATGTCATCTGCTGAAATGGAAAGCACTAGGATATGAGTTTTGTGAAAATCCTTCTGGATATACTAAACAGATACAGGTAACTAGCTTAATCAAATTTGTTAAATAGAAGAGGTATATAGATAATATAAAATTCTACTGGATTATCGTGGTCTTACCAGGTTACTGTAATATATTGTGTAGGGCTGTAGTTCTTTAGTCAAGTAATCAGTCTATGGTGTCTAAGTCGACCAAAATTTGTTATAGTCAATATTTCATTTTATTTAGATGATAAAGAGTTATATGGGACGACAAAAGAAAAAAGGAGATAGTAAGTGGGCTGAAGATTTTAATTTCTTTCATCGACTACAGCTCCAACATCGTGCGGAGACTAATATTGTAGGAACATACCACTCTGATGTTCCACACTATGGCATTAAACATATCTAACTAGCATTTTGTTCATTATGGGCGTTTTAATGATCTAAAATACTTTAAAAAACATGACATGCATTCTCATTGTGACCAGGTTTTTATTGTGACCATGTTTATTATAGCCTATTTTGTATCAAACACAAACAGAGAATAATTATTCTGTCATCACTGGTTCATGACAAGATTTCAACAGAAGCCTGACATGTTACAATTAACTTGTAATTATGAACATGCAATGCAATTCCTGTTTTGCTAACTGGGTGAACCATTAGAAAATATTATGCAAATGTGTTGTCACAATACTAAAATGGTTTCGATACTAAGGAATAAACCTGACACTCAAAACCAAGTCAATATTATGATAATAAAAAACAATCCTTATTAGGACAAGAAACATTTTCTTTTGTGTAAACATGAGGCCTTATATCTGTGTAATCTCTCAGTCATCCAGGTAGGTTCCATAGTGGTGGACATATACTAGTCTATGTGTCTTATACTTGTTCTGATACAGCACAAGATCATTCTAAAGCTATTCAGAAAAGGTTAATTTCTGTCATGTGAATATGACTTATAATATTGATACTTGTTTAAACGAGTATCTAATTTAGACACTAGTTTACACTAGACACTAGATTACTATCTGATTTTCACTACTTTTGACAACCTTAATAGGTAACAACAACTCGAAAGTAGCTCATGACTGACTTTTCTGGCTCTATATCTGATCACAAAGTTGGTTCCCATATCCAGCTCTGCCTTAGCCTGCAGGCTCTGGTGATGTGTGTCATATGTGCTACGATAGAACAACTCTCCATGGATCTATAGTGTATTCATATCGATCAGTGTATATTGGATGCTTCTATGCTCCTATATTAAATACAAGACTTGGCAGCTTGGTTTGCAACAGTTTCAGGGTGGAGAAACTTCAGCTGTTGCATCACTGGCTGTAACTCTGTGGCCATGGCTCTGGACTAACCCACTAAAGTCCCCTGGTTTTTGTGGGTTGTTCTGTCAATGTTACAGCTGCCTCTACAAGGATCATGTTTAATCAGTACGTGTGGATTATGTTCTACAACTTTAGCTTAGGCTTTTACCAGAGCGTTGTAACTGTAGGTAACTTCATAGCAGTGTGTAACGTGTCTCTGTGAGGTGACAAAGACGTGACATGACCCTGCGATAATAAACTGTTAGACAAAAGCACTACAGTTTTGTCAACAGGCTAACAGGCTAACATGCTAACCCTGCTCAGTCAGTGCGCTACAGTGAGCTACTTGCTAACGTTCAAGTAGCGGTGTTTTCAGTGCAGCAAACAGGGACAGGGACTTACCTCGGCCTCGCCCTCCTCCAGACTCCTCAGACTCCATACCACCAGCCCCTGGATCAGGAGGATAGTCAGCGCCGCGGCTATGGCCAGTTTGTATCGGCGGAGCAGCTTCTGGACGCGAGCGCTGGCCACCATTTTTTCCGTTTTTTCTTCAGGCGCGCGCATACTCCATTGCGCGCTCACGAGACGCCGAAAGCGCACCGCCTGCACGCGCCAGCCTTGAACAACCTCTGAGCTGCTTCAAATTACATGAGATTTAATTTTAAAAAATAGGTCTAAATGTCTGTAATGTATAGGTAAACTTTCTAACTTTCAACCAGGCTAAGTCAAAGTAAAAAACAAAACAAACAAACAACAAACAAAAACAAACCTTACCTTTTCCCCATTGCAGCCAGTCTGAGCTCACACATATGGGCTGGCCTCAAAGCGCAGGAGCGTTTAATAAAAGGGCGTGCTCACAGCTTTCGGACATATTTGTGTGACGAGTGCATATTAATAAGGCGTAATGTTTTAGCTGTGACGCAAAACGTAGACAAAACAAACAGAGAGTGGACGTTGCCATGGTTACAAACTCAATGAATACTAATGCAACAGTTTGTCTCTTTGTGAGCAGTGAAATCATCTCGGGACGGGACCCCCTCCCGTCTCCGGGGCAACCAGACTCCAAACCAAGAATCTGGTGTGGTGTTCAGAGGGTAGAGGCTCAGATTCAGGGCCGGCCCAGCCTATAAGCGGACTTAGCAGCTAAATATCCCTCTTAAACGATTACATTTGTTTTAAAGCTATAGTGAATATCTGCTGCTGTCTACATTTGTTTTGAGCCGGGCATAGGTGAGGGCAGCTATGTGTTTACACCTGTACAAGGACCCTTTATAATGTAAATGTAATTAAAATCAACCAGAAACTTGTCTAGTTTCTGGTTGAAGGGGAAACTAGAAACTTGTCTAGTTTCTAGTTTCCCCTTATATGTTTGTCTGCTGTTCTTGTGACTTTGGTAGTTGTGTCATTCTGAGTGTTTTCAGTCTGATGTTGGTCAGATAAATACAAATACAATATGTCAAGGTGATAAGAGTAGAGTCATAATGTTGTCAAATGTGAATCATCAATAGTTGAGCAAGGATACATCCGCTAAGGGCCCCCCAGAGACAAATTCAGCTTAGGGCCCCTGAAAGCTAGGGGCGGCCCTGCTCAGATGGGTTTGACTTTTGTAAGTCCTACAGCTTTTACCCAGGCTGGAGTACTGTGTGTGTGGCCTATGATAGCTGCTTTTCTCATAGATCTTCTCTTAAACACACAACAGCCTCATAAAGATCCATTATGCTGATGAATGGGATGTCCCCTGCGCTGGTCCACGAGGCAGACAGACAGTGGCAGTGTCCGGTCAGAAACGCAGCAGCGACGTCACGACACGCCTCTGGCCCGGTCTGGGGGAGTGGGGCCGTGCGCTCTGGCTCACTCAGGATGAGAGGCACCGCTGGAGTTTGGTCCGGGCCATGGTGCGCGTGTGGACGGCTGCAGGAGGAGCGCGCACGGGCCATGGAGACGCTTCACTGAGCCGAACAGTCTGATGAGAGCTCACACACGGAAACCTGGGACTTCCACACAACTCCAAAAGGGAACACTGTCATTTTACGCGCAGAAATGAACACTACTCCGGGTCCTACGTTTCCTTCTCCTCTTCTGACGTCGGAGCAGCTCACAGTGGTGGCTGCATCTTGTAAGTACTTGTCAATTAGGATTATTTGATGTGCCATTTCACTGTTATTGGATGGTACATGTTCAGGCCTATATGCTGCCCCAAATAGCCCACTGTTTGCAGTTTGTGAATACAAAGTTTTGGTGCATGATTTTTATTTATTTTTTTAATCTATTAATGTGCTGTAAGAAAGTATTAGGCTACTCCTTGTTCCCTACTTGACTTGAAATCAGTGCATAATAAATAATAATAATAATGTTGAATGTTTAAGGATTATTATTTTTGATCAGTAGGCTAAAAGTAGAAGCTATGTTTATTATGTCCTTGTCTGTTTTTTAAAAATGGACCATGAGTCCAGAATAAAAATGAATTGAATTATAAATGCATTATAGGCCCACTGATTGCAATAATACTGACTGCATCTCACAATTAGAGCATTTACTCTGAAAATGTGTACATTCATTCTCATAATCTTTTGGGTCTAAGCCTGAATTATTGTACTGTGCTTTTTTCAATACAGGAAAAGCAGTGTCCTGTTTATGTTGGGTAAAATATATGTAAATTATAAACCGGTGTGGGCAGGTTTGAAAATGACAGTTAAAACACATGATCAACTCCTTTATAATGACAATTCACCAACACGTTTGTTCTTGTCTCTCACAGTCTCTTCCCTGGTGTTCTTCGTGGTCATTGTGGTCATGTTGTCTATTATCTACCGTAAAGATCCCCAGTGCTGCAAACTGCGCTCCTATCAGCCCCAGCGCTCTGATATGTAAGAACAACAATGAAAAACAAATGTATTTCTGCTGACCTCTTCTTTCCAGACTGGGACGTGCAGTTTCAGAGAACAGTTGTTGTGGCCACAGACAACAAACACATGTCCACTCAGTGTAGCTTTATTTAGAGAGTGTTAGACTGACTCAGCAGTGAACTTTTACTCAAGTATAAGTCAGCATTCGAATGTGTCAATTGGCAAGATACTTCTTTAGTTGATTGATTAATATACTGCTAATCCAACATATTATACATTAGGCTATGTAGCAGTTTCCTACCTCTATTTCAAAGCACTACACAGATACTGGTGGTAGGTGTAAGTGGTAAGTGTCTTGCCCAAGGACACAATGGTAGCATGAATGACCAGCAGCAGCAGAAATAAAACCACCAAACATTGTGTATTTATTTTACACAAAGCAGAATTATACCAAATCTACTCTAAATGAGCAACACTGTTAAAAATGCATGACCTGCAATAAAATAATAGCTGAACGAAACACTTTTGTAGTTAGTTTGCGGCAACATGAGTGAATCATTTATTCGTAGTTCAGGAAAATAACAGAAAGTTCCCATCTTGTACAAATAAAAAGTACCCATCGGTGTCCCTCTTCCTCTTCCTGGTTTGTCACCCCTTTGTGGAGGACTGAAGAATGGATGTTATCTTCTCTTTACAGGCACATGACATAGACCCATTAGGCACAGGTTTTAACCAAGAAAATCCGTTAAACAGTTTGAGGAAGTGACTGTTATCTGGTTAACAATGATGGAAAAAGTCAACAAAACCTAAACTTAAATAGAAATACTAAAGATATAGAGCACAGTTAAAACTCTAAAGTACAGGTTAAAAAAGTGCTGTGAGGTATTTGATCTTTACTAATTAAAAACGTGAAAAACAAAACTAGTTTGTTTTAAATGGTTTGCAATGGTTCGAAGTTATTCCTCACTTAACTTATGCATTCAGAGCATCATAGTTATTCACCGTGATGAGTTTAAAAGCACGTTTCACAGCTCTCGGAGACCAGACGTTAAAGCGTGCTAACTCCTATTATCAGTCAATAACAAGCTACTACTACTACTACTACTACCACTACTACTACTACTACTACTACTACTACTACTATGCTCTAATTCATACTACTTCATGCTATGTACAATACTGATACTGACACACACACTGATGATGTTTGCCAAAGAGAAAAAGGCATCATATGTTTTTTCATAATAATACTGTTGTGTGCTATTACCTACTATCCCCACAAAGTTTTTTTTTTAAGGTATATTCAGATATTTTAATCAATATATAGCTGCTTGGTTAATATTTACATAAAGATGCACTACGTAACCTCTTTCTGGTGCGGGACCCACCACCTGCGTGACTCCATGAAGATGATTTATCTGTTTAGAATGTTCCACAGATTAGCTTTTCAATTCATCTAGCATTTATTCAAATATAGATGTTTTAATTGCTAATGAAAGTGCCTTTCTTCACAGATTTGACCTGTAACTTACCATAGTGGCCTTACCTGCTTGTCATGGAGATAGATAGATAAATAAATAGATACTGTGGAACATTCCTGGCAAAGCAATAACTTCTCCATGGAGACAAGTGGGTGATGTACCTTGCAGCAAAAATGTAGCATAGTGTACTTAATATCTGCATAGTTTATATTTTTACAGGACATTTAGTACGCCAAATATCAGTGTGTAAATGCAGGGCCAATCCAGACAACCAGTTCTGTTTTTGCGCCAAAATACTCAATATTAAAATAGTGAAAATATTCTCAATCCTCAAAATACTCTTTAAAACCCATATTGATGGTTTTCTGATAGAGTGCGCCAAAGTTCATTGTTTCATGGATAAACGCGCACAAACACAATGCAGCCTCATTGTGCTGCAGTGAGACGTTTCATGTCTTGCACTTCATAGCCACATACCTCTGCTCCTGCCTTCTGCATACTGAATAGCTGACAGGCGCACAGTGGGTGCTGGGGGACACTGGGACCACAATGCCTCTCCCTTGGGTCCTCCCCCCGTCCCAAGCGCTGATTTTACACGGCTGTGCTTTTTCACATTGGCAGATTTGACGCCGCACACAATGGAGCTACTCTCTCTTTTTCTCTTTCTTGAGCACTTTTTTCCTCTTGAGAGTCCAGACCGGGGAAGAAGGATCAGCGACCTTTGACCTCACCTTTTTAGGGGTCGTCTCCGGTTCTGACACTATGCGAGGGTCATGGCAAAGGGCGCCACAGTGCGTCACACGGAGAGCAGTGATGTCATTGTTAAAAAGCCGGGGAGGTTAACATGGACTAAAATAGGCAGTGAGCACTAAATCTCACTCGAGCTGTGGTGGTCTGACAAAAACATGCAGTTATAGATCCTAACAACACATCTTATCCCTCATAAACTCTAGTCAGGCGACAAATGGACTAAGGATGTGACTAATTGTCACAGGCTGTGAATTTTATGCTTTCACTTGTGAAAAACTGCTAAAATGGGTAGTCAGTTCCAGCCAATTTGCAGTTTGGACAAAATTATTAAATTTGTTTATTTTTTTCAATTTCAGGTGATTCATTCCTCAGAAAAAAAAAAAACCAAAACCCAAATTTCCAGTATGAATACGGGTTACTAATGTATAACTGACATAATTATTTAAAATATATATATTTAAAAGTTCATGTTTTATAAATTTGCAAAAGCTTAATGTTACAAACTTCATAACGTTGCTTTATGAAGTTTGTAACATTACGCTATACATGGATTTCAGAATGATAAAATGATTGGACAGTTACCATAGCAATTAACAATTCAAAACTAAATATTTCAACTTTTGAATGGCCAAAAGTCCTCAGAATGACACCTATAAACAGGAAACTGAAACCCACAAATAGCGTCCTCGGTTAAATTCATTTGAATACTCACATGTTACTTCATTTCTCACAATTTTTTAAAACTATTACACCGTGAAATCTATTATAACGCTTATTGTGGAATCAGTTACCCATGACAACCCAATTTCTTCACCAGATTTAACCCTCAGCCATGCGTCAAATTGACATGTTGCTCCTCCAGTATCCCCAATGACATACAAGCCCATAAAGTGTACCAGAGCGTGCTCGTTAGCATGTACCTGCTGTAGTTACAAGAGGGCCCTAAAAGCCAATACCCAGACCCCACGGTGAGTGCTGTTGCCTGGGGAGCCTGGTGACACAGTGGGGCTACCATTGTCCTGCACACAAAGGATACTCGTTTAGTCCTTTGCTAATTACCTAGTTCTTATGGCAGCCTTTTCGGGGGATTCCGCTCCTCATGCAGTGGTGAACAAGAAAGGCCTTGTTTTAGAGTGGTTACGCTTGGGAACAGGAATCAGTCAGAGGGGGGTCATTCTACTGATGAGACAATTCATGTAAGTAAAGTGATATAGCTCGGCATGGAATGGGTTAAATGAGGTGAAAATAAAGGATACTGTGTAGTGAAGTGATTGTGTCATGTAGGTGAGGGGTTATTTGTAGGAGGTTCGTGTACTGGTTTTTAAAATAATAAAATCAGCTAAAGACAATCTGACTTCCTCTATGACAAAACGTCTGTGTGAATTTGTGCATGTGGATAAATATATATCTGCCATATACAGCAAAGAGTCAAAACTGGTGTCACAATACTAAAATGTCAAACTAAATTTTCATAGTAAGGAAAGGGCTCAATATTTACTACTTTTAACACCACAATAAGAAAAAAAATGAACAAAAACAACCGTATTGATAGTTTGTTTTTCCTAACTGTTACTACAAACAAACTACAAAAGTGCTAAAAATAAACCCTCAAACTTTTCTGCAGGTCGCAACAATCATGAAAAATATTTTTACTCTGAGTGCAGTTTAAAAATGTAGTGCTGTAGAAAGTACAGATACCTTCTGTCAAATGTTGTAAAGTAAAAGTAAAAAGTATCGACTTTAAAATCCGCCAAAGTAAAGTACAGATACCTAAAATTTATACAGTATTTAGTACAATACGTTACTACTCTTACTTTGTAACGTTCAGCCACTGCATTTGGACCCTTGTAAATGTGCAAAGTCTGTATACTTTATCAAAAATATGATACACAATTACACAAAGGAGGTACAGTAGTAAGTGAAGAGTTTCTTAATTAGATTTGCTCTTGTTGCTGCTAGAACTTTTACAAAGAGTATCTATATCCTTGAGAAAGTATTATAGACCTGTTTTTACTCACATTTCAAAACACACGTAAACCCGTCAAATTTTATTATTACAATTATGTGATTACTCACAGTGGTTGGATGTTTGTGCTGTCTCAGGCCTCTCCGCCGCAGTACTACAGCAGCAGACAGACCCTGGTGGGCTCCTCCTGTGAGCAGACACACATACCAGAGGACAGCATGCAGGTAAGAGCCTCAATCATCCTCCATTATCACAACAAAGGAGCTTTTCTTTCTTTATGGGACAACATACACACACAGTACTTTCCCAGAATTGTGTAGTACAATCAAAACTGAAAAATGCTGTATTTCTGCCCCTCAAAACCTGAACACACAATACAGAAGTGATTGTTTGAAGTTATCATGATTTCAATTCTCAGCCAAATAATCACACATTAGGATTTTTGCCATAATCTACCAGCCATACCATAAACCTGTTCATTTAAATATGGCATATATCACATATTCATATTATATCATTGTTATTTAATACTGACTTTTCACACTTTGCTAGTAAATTACTATAGTTGATACGGTCATGGGTTGTTGTCAAAAGTATCAAAAATCAGATACTAAATGGTACTAAAACTAGTATCGAAACTAGATACTGTGAACAATATGCAAATATAATACACTGCTTCTTTTCTTACAAAGAGAATGGCAGAAGTTGCCTTGAAACTGTGTAATACAGCAGCTACATTTTGGGCATTTTGGTCAAGGCCACATTTCTTCTCTGTAGCCTCCTTTCGTATAGGAGTGCATGACTCGCACTAAGGAGAGGACCATAAAAACTCTGGTTTACTCTCACTTTGTTAGACTCTGCTTTAGACTCTGCTTTGAATTTTGCTGGATGCTGCCAAATACTCATTTGTACAAGTATCAATCCAAAAAAAGTCACATTCACAGGACAGAAATGAACCTTTCCTGAATAGCTTTACAGCGACCTTGTTTCAAAACAACCACATAGACTAGTATATGCTAGAGATAGACCGATATATTGGTTGTCTGATATACTGATTGGTTGATATTTGGAGTTTTTAGTGCCTCAGCTATCGCTCTTAAATCTCCTCCATATCGGTCGATAGCTAATATATGTCCATGGATGACTATGGAACCTACCAGGATGACTGAGGGATTACAGGGCATATGGTAATATAAAAGACAGTACTATGATTTAATGTTGAAAATGACATTCTATTGTTTAAATAAATTGTGTTTTTTATTATTATTGGAATCTGTATTGAGTATCAAGTCTATGCCTTGGTTCCTTGGTTCCTAGACACCATGCTGCTGTTCGGTCGGTACACTAGGATATCGGATTAACTAAGTGGCACAAGCAATCAAATGATCAGATTCAAAATTTAAATTTTTTTGTGGCATTACTTTGTATCAATATAATCAATGCACACTAAGGATAAATATGTCTCCTTCCTTCCTTTTAGGAAGGAGCAACGTCGTCATTCTACATATCTCAAAACAATCAACAATGTTATGAAATCCTTTATTATGGAACTGAGCTGCCATGACCATGCCATTTTCCATCTGTGACTTTTGTTAGCATTCATAACATAGCTGTAACAAACAGGTAACATGCATTGTATTCTTACAATCAGGCACTATCATGTATCAACATGGACTGTGTTATTGGCATTAGCTGTAATTCCCCAGTAAATAAACATGTTTATTGTATCTCTGACCATGTGCTGTGCCCTGTGCAGTCTGGTCAGCTGTTCTATGTGGGCCTGCCCTCCAGCTACAACCTGGAGGCCCCCATGCCCCGACTGCCCTCCTACGAGAGTGTGAGGAAGAAGGACCGGCAGAGGCACATCCACATGATGATCGCAGACCGCTTCGGGCTCAATGGGAGCATGGTGGGAGAGGTGGGTTCAGTCAGGGATGAGTTAAGCTTCACAGTAAATGATACACTCGCGTGTATATATAGATAATAGCCTTGGAAGAACTTTGTTCATCCAGAAGGGAAATTACATGGAAATAGTTGCACATTATTTATTCGCCAGTGAAGAGACTAAAATGTATTGTATAATCACAATAACTTTCTATTTCCATGAAATTATGCAAGTGACATACCACCTCGAGAAAGTCACAGAAAATGTCTTTAGTCTGACACAAATTGAAATATTTAGTGATTAGAATGATTTGACAACAACTCTGAAATGCTATTTTAGGAACTGTACTTAGGCCTACCCCCCCTATTCTCCTGTGTGTCCTCAGCTTCCCTCATAATGACAGGCTCATGTCCATACAAACACACTGTGTATAATGTAACAGGAGCTTGTTCAAAGAGAGCAGTCAGCATTATCAGCCCATTTGATGCTCGCTCCTGCTTTGTGTCTGCGAGGTGGAGCTATGTTGATCTTTCCCCTGGGTTTGGACTTGCAAAACGCTTTGGTAAACAACAAAAAGAGAAAAGGCACATCCAATCTAATTAAAACCTGCATCACTAGTGCAGACAGTGGCTACTATTGTTACCCTATACTCATTTTTTGTCCTTGACTAAATTTTTCAATTTACTCCAAAGTCACATAGCAGTGTTAGAAAAGTTATCTGTTGCTATGGCGCTGCTGCTTGTGTTTTGTTTTTTTCTGGGTCATTTAAACACACAGTGGCTGGTCCCTTAATTTCTCCTCTCTGTTGGAAAGCCTGGGGCGGGAGAGAGGAGGTTAAAATTTGCAGCCAGCAGTGTGTGGGCTGTGTGCACCACGTTTAAGCTGAGTGATGGGGCTGTTACTGTTGAGTGAGGGTCTTTGACTTCAATGTTAGGATACATAGTGTATGTGTTGAAAGGTCAGGATGGGCCAACCTGATAGATGTGTTTCCTGATAGAATTCACATCATATTTGTTCTCAAAAACATGCTTATGTTTTTCCATTTTTAGAAAAATAAAAATAAAAGGGGTAATATGATACGGCACAAAATATAGGACATTTCTTATAGCATCCGTGCTAAGATTCATGTAGCTTTATGTTGCCTTGAACTGACGATAAATACTTTTGTTTTACTCCAGTACAGATCTGTAAAAGTTGCTCTTGTGACCAAATTAGACCACTGTATCTTGTCTGCATTGTATCATTGTCAGAGAGCTAGGAAGTATACTGTTAACATGCTAGTGGCTAGTATTACCATGACTGCAAGGCTCTGGTTTCTGAGTATTTCATTGTAAGTATTGAAAAGCACTTCTTCTAAGAGTTCACACTTGATTGTGACCAATAGGAGTGTTTCAGCAGGTAGCCTGGCTTTTACTCTTTTTTATTGTTTATTTATTTATTGTTTGTTATGGTCATATATTTATCTTTTGCTTGTAGAGTAGATTTGATAATATCGTTGCTTTTTCCCAGCCTCCTCCGACCTATGAGGAATGTATCCGTGATTCTGTGGAGATCCCATACAACATGACAGATTCACACATGAGTTACACAAACAGTGGATACAACCATCACAGTGACAGTCCCCCTGCACCCGTCTGTAACACTGACCGAGGGACCCCACCTGTGTGACCGAGGGACCCCACCTGTGCGATCGAGGGACCCCACCTGTGTGACGCCCACCTCCCCGACCCTTCTACTGTGAGGAACTGAGCCAAAGAAGAACCAAAGACTGCACATACACCAAGACTGCATCTAACTATTGAACTGTGAACTGAATACTTGAAGATACTTGTTGAGGTGACTGAAAGAGTAGTGTCAGAAACATAAAACTTATTAAAGGTGCACTATGTAACTTTCTTTGTGGAGAGTACGCCACCTTCTTGCGTCCATGGAGATGTTACTCCTTAGTTCCACAGTATGGCAATAAATTTAAGCTCAGATCTCTGGAGAGGTGTACCTGCTGATCACATGTTTTCAAGGTATTTTCATTAGCAATAAAAATACTCTATTTGAATAAATACAAGATAGATGAGCTGAAAGCTCCACTAGGAACATTCTGAACAGATAAATATATGTTCAAGGAGTCAAGCAGGTGGTGCATCGCCCACCAAAAAAGTGACATAGTGCACCTTTACAGTGGCACAGTTGGTATAGAGGTTGCGCACCACCACCAACAGAGTTGGTTCAAACCTCATTCATACTGTCCATTATGTCAAGACACTGGACTTCAGCCATTCTCCATCCAGATGGAAGGGCATCTGGTGTAAAAGACTTGGTGAATGACCATGCAGCACCAGCGGGTTTTCTGGGACAACCCTGACTGAAAAAATAGACTATTTTTATGTTTCTTACTAGTTAATACTTTCTTAACTTGATAAAGCACAAATCTGCTAAATCTTGTTTTTCAATCAGACTTTACTTGAATCTGTCAAAATGTCAGACTTTGATTTCTTTGTTAACTTTTAAAATATGTTGTTTTCTCAAAAATGCAATGTAAATATTTTGGTTTCTATATATTATTTTGAGCACCAATACATGTTTGCCATCCTAATTACTGCAATACTTATTTAAAACACTGGGTTTGTCATCTCACTGAAGAATTTCTAATAAATACATTTTGTAAGATGATTAGCACTTTTTATTTTTTTTATTTTTACTAAATAATGACTTAGATACATGAGAACCCTTCATTTATCCCACAACACAATGGGGATTATAGGGTGATAATTATACCGAAATATTTCACGGACTAGCAGTACTTTTCTGCAGCAGACCTCTGCAGACTGTGTGACTAATGATGTAGTGGGGCTCGCGCATGCGCACAACGCTCTGACGTACTGGACTTGAGCGTCATTTACGGAAACAGCCGAAATCTCCCGAACACCCGAGGACAAGTCTGCGATGTAACAAAGGTCAGACACTGCAGCAGACCGCCCGTGTGAATACTTTACGGGACAGGTAGATTTTTGCACAAGACGAGGACCAAACAACTTCATCAAAGTTCCACACATAGGTAAGACGAATCTATGAGTAAAACAGTTATAACCACACCAAAAATACAATGCAGCTGATTGTGCAATTGATAATCATCGTGCAAACTGTGTAATAAAGGAAGTGAAACGACGATTTGGGTATTTAAACGTGTGTAATAGTAACAAAGACTCTTATATTTTTTGACGCATAATCACGAGACAAGCATTAACCTCCTGCGCAGTGGCTGTAAGTGGGACGCGCAGAAAATGCCTTGTCATGTTTTCCCACGCGATAAATAATTAAACAGCAGCTTATACTATGGCCCAGCTGTGTGCTATGGGCTTGAAAACACATTCCTTTACGTGATAAGACAGTAACATTATTATTAAAGGTGTAATAATAACATTTGCTCATCAATTTCAATTACATTTTTGTCTATGAATAGGTTGTGTGCACAAATGAATAAATAAATAAACGAATAATAATAATAATAATAATAATAATAATAATAATAATAATAATAATAATAATAATAATGATAAAACAACGCTGTAATAATAATAATAATTATTATTATTAATAAAAAATAATTCTATGGTAGAATTTGCTGTTGCTGTTTTGCAGATTTGTCCTGGTTTATGTTTAGTATCTTATTTATTATGCGGACAACAAAAGTGATTATTTTTCAAAATAACTTCAAATACCTAAATGGCATATGGTACGTTTTCATGGTTTCCTAATTATTACTTGATTTGGGCATTGCACTTGTGGTAAATATATTTCATAGTTTTACATTTAGCAGAAGTTTGTGGGGAAAATAAAAAAAAGTTGAGAAGAAAAAGTTGCAAAAACACAGGAAGTAGCAGTGAGTTGTAAACCGGAAAACTTCAACAATACTTAAAATTCCAGCCAAAATGCAGGGACGGTGTTGTTGCAATTTATTTTTAGAAGTCTAACCATAGCATTTGGGCAGTTTAGACAAATATGGTTAGATATTTCTTTCAAAAACAGAGTTACATAGCCTGCTGCCCTCCATCTCAAATTATGACGTCAAATTATAGGTCAGTGCAATCTGTTAAATCACCTGACTTTGAACCAGCATAAAACAGTGACCCTCTCTGTTCCCACCATGCTTACCCAAAACAGGATTAGCTCATTTGTTTTTCAACCTTAGATTTAGTCTGCAGATAGGGCCTGAATAGACGTGTCTGTGTATTAGTTAATCATCATTGTTTTATATAAAGCATGTTTACAGAGAATGTAGATCACTCAAAAGTTACATTATTAAGATTGCAAAGGAAGATAGTTTCCATTGCGTGTTTAATTATTTCTAGGATAAACATGGAGCCATTATGGGATGTGGGCTGTGTTAATATTTAGATACGGTATTTATATATAGATATTTTAGTGTTTTACCATCAAGGGCCAAAGTTGGGTTAAGATGTTTTAGTAATGATGACTTGACAACTGTGTTTTTGCTTTTTCTGCAGAGGTGTGCTTCCCACCAAGAAGATGATGCAGTGCTTTCATTTCATGGTTGAACCGGTCAAAAATGTAACGGCCAAAATAAAGGTAAAAATGAAACAATATTAACAGTAATTGCAATACATTTAAAACAACAGTGGGAAGTCTTTTATTTCAAATGTTAAAATAAAAACTTTAGACTAAAAACACACCTAAACGCCATCTGAGTGCTCCTCTTAATGGCATTAAACTTATCTATCTCCATGGAGACAAAGAGCTCACAGAAGGAATGTGTGTTTTTCAATGTATTTTTGGCAATAAAATTTTTAAATACAAGATAGATAAGTTGGAAGATTCCAGGAAATGCAATTATAATCTCCATTGAGACAGACAGGTGACAGACCCCCCACCTGAAAAGCAACAAAGTGCATCTTTAATAATAATGTCAAAATTAAATGTTTTTTAAGGATTCTAATTTAGGCTCTGACTAGACAAAATGGCTTGTTTATAGTCCATCGTCAAGCCCTGTTCAGCTGAGAGCTGACATCTCGACGCAGACCTGAACGATACGTGTTGTGGGAATCCAAACTATTACATTTGTTATTTATTTACTGTGACAATAAACAATCATATTAGATTCAAATGCAGACATTTCTGTGACCAGTTTTAGCAGTTCCAACCTGTTTTTAATCAGTTTTTAATATAATCTTTTTGGATCAACCAATCACGGCCCTTTTGTTCAGCAAAAATTCAATGCCCAGTAACTTTTTGGCCGAGGTGCACGCACACAGCACGTACTTGCACTGCAAGCTTTCTGATTGGCTATCAAGTGCGTCGGGGAGCTGTGCAGTACATCCACTTAGATTTGTTGTTGAACTATAAACCAGCTACTCTATCCAATTCTGTATTTTATAACGTAAAGAATTGATAAATGTAAACCCACTTTAGGGACACATTAAACTGCACCAGAAATCAAGAAAAAAATGTCTAGAATTTAAAGACCCCCCTTCCTGATATGGTTTTATATATTGTCATTGTTAGGTTCTACTTGTGGCGTTTGTCATTGTAAATCTCTAGAATTTTTAGTCTGAATGAATAAGTGGCACTGAAGTGGCGAGAGCAATGGCACATTATTAGGGTCCTCTAAGGCTAGGCCGAGCCTGGTGGTACTGATATTACATTAGCTGATCATGCTAAAATAATAATCTGATATAGATTTTGCACTTTTAAAAGTAATTTTAAATGTGTTCTTTTGGCTATGTAGACCTATTTTTAGCAAATTTATTCAAGTAACCAATATGACAACATGTATTACATTCTTCTTAGTGGCACGAAAAAAACACTAAGGATTCTGGGAAAAAGGAGGCCCTTTTGTTCCTGCAGACAGAAGCTGCGCCCTGTTGTGCATTCTGATTAGCCTTACGCAGCAGTGAGAAACAGTGACTGATGTTTTTGTTCAACAGGAGGTGCACAAGAAGAACAAGAAGGAGAAGACGGAGCCCCTGGATGAGGATCAGTTATTTATTGTGGAGTTAGCCAAAGATATCAACCGAGTGTGTCAGGTAGGGCCGTAGTTGACTAAAGACATAATAATTTTGGTTGACTAAGACATTGACCAATTAATTGACTAAACGATTAAAGGCCTACAGCCATTGTGCCTCAGTATAATGATGGGTGACAAACATATCTATAAGAAAGATATCGTAAGAAATGTCCAAACACCAATATTTTTATTGACATTTTTCTAGATACACTTTTCTAGCCTCTTAGGGTGCACACACTCACACTAGATCAATCAAACCCAAGCACGGTTAACCCCTAAAGGTTCGTTTGTCCAATGTTAGTGCAAACAAACCATGCCCAGGCACAGTTTGATCGGGATTTGGGCAGGCTGAAGGAGGTGGACCATGTACACGCACGATTTATGTTTACGAGCCTTGTCTTGTGTGCAGAGTGGAAGAGGATAAGAGGAAAAGTGAATAAACTCTGCTCCAATCTCACAACAAAGCCATGTTTACCTTCAATAAGGACTGTGGGCAGAAGTTTTTAAGCCCTCTCTCTTGTTTGCCTCGCTCCTACACACTGTTGTTCAATCCACAAACTCCCAGTGGAGTATCGCAGCAGGACTCATATCTGCCTCACTATTTAAGAGATATTTCATGTTGCTGAAATTATTGTCCCTGTAAGGACATTTGTCCTCTGCATTTGACCCATCCTTCAGTGCCGCTGGGGCAAGAAGAAGAGAGCACTGCAGTGCTGCTCCAGAGATTGAGCTAGTCTTGGTCAAGACTACCTTTACTTATGGTGCATGTTTTGAAAGGAAACTGACCCAGACATGGGAAGAAACATGCGAACGTAGCTGGACAATTTTACCAATTTACCCCCAAACATCAACTTTGAATACCAAGGTCTGTACGATTGGAGATGAATCTCAGTCCTAAAAAGGGCTCAACCCCAAGGTCCCTAAATATTACACAGAGCAAAGCATGTGGGTAATGTCAGTCTTAGCAAGCATTAGTCTAGCAGTGTGAGTTCCCAGAAGGGGAGGTGAGGCTGAGAACTGCTCTAGCTGTGAAGCAGGTCTTCTTTTATAGTTGCCAACACCATGTCATAGGTGGTTGACATGTTCTCTCTTCATAGCTCCATCAGACATACCGTAATAAGATTATTGAACATCTTGTTTGTAACTTTGGCCTTAATTGGTGAGCTGTGAAATCACAGCCTCCCACATTTTCCTCTTAGATGCAGTAACAGTCGGCACTCAACATGGTTTTGAAGTTGCATGGCTTATAAGGACAAACACTTATTATAGGGTTTACAGTTTACAGATAAACATAGTACATTTTGAAATAAGGTATAAAAAAGAAAAAAAACAAATAGCATATACCATTGTTGAAATGGAGAATATGCAGTATGATGACGTGTATAGGTACAATCCTAAAAATGGCAGCTTAAAGCAGCTTACTCTGAAGACTTTTATCTGTGTTAAACTGCATTATTCCCATTTTAGAAGTCTGACGTTCTGGAGCACATCTGGAACCTCGATGACACCTGGTCTACGCTCCTCTGCAGATTCACCATCTTGGAGTGGGGCAACATTCTGGAGCAAAAGGTGACACAAAAATTTAAATAAAATAAAATATACAAACCTAAAAATGGTAAATATTTGAAGACTATCTGCATTTCATTTTTATGTGAAGAAACTTATGCAAACCGATGGATGGCCCGAGATGGATGAAACCAGGGAATTTGATCTCTATGATGAGGACCATGTTCAACAAGCCAAGGCTGTCATTCTGAACTGGGTCAAGGATCTAAAGGCACAGCCCGAGGTAAATGTTTTGGAAATCCTTTCTTAATAAAAGAATATTTCAAATTAATTTTATCATTTTATGTTTTAGCAAAGCGTGTGGCCTGGAGAACCCGTGACAAAGGCGTTGGAGGACCTGAAGTCGGCCTGGCGTTGGGGGCGTGTGCCTAGTCTGGTTTCGGCCATGGAGCTTCTCATGTGGACTCTGGTGCTGCAAAGTCCAGAAAAGGTATAAATTTCTCATATTCATGCAAACCTTTTTGTTAATGTTGATAATGTTTTTTTACTTTTTTTTTTACATAGGATAATTTACCTCAGCAGTGGCTTCTCTGGAAACAAAAAACCCAGAAAATAGGTATGTCAAGGCATGTTCAAAGATCTTAGTGTCGAAAAGCTTTGGTCACTAGGGGCCAGCTAAGGCTGAATGGACAGTATCATATCATAGTGTTATGGCAAATTTAAACCAACCCTTCTACTGTCTCCTCTCAGGTGCCATTCCTTATGTTCCTCAACCAGGTAAATAATACATGATTACTGTTTTGTTACTTCTTTGATTCTCCATATTTCAGAACCATGTATCTTTTGTCTTTTCAGTGTGGGATTGGATTACTGATATGCCAGGTAATACAGTTCTACATTTACTAAAACATATGCCTGTGTTGTCTACAAGACATAACAAAGTCTCTTCCTACAGTGGACATAACTCTAGACTTGGACACAGCTAACCCTGACTTACTGATCACTGGAGACAAGCGCATGCGTTGTGGCTTTGATAGGAAGGATGTGCCTAACTACCACCAAAGGTTCGATGGCTGGTGGTGTGCCGTAGGGGTGCAGGGCTTTGACTCAGGGAGGCACTACTGGGAAGTGGAGGTGGGCGAGCGTGACTGGCGCCTGGGCGTGGCCAAAGAGTCTGCCCTGAGGAAAGGCTTCAAGTCCCTGAACACTGACACTGGATATCTGACCCTGCGCCTGGAGAGAGGCACTGAGCTGAAGGCTCTGACCGTGCCCTTCACTGCTGCCCCCCGGCCCCCCGGGCTCATCTCCAAGAAAGTAGGCATCTACCTGGACTACGACCAAGGCCAGTTGTCCTTCTATGATGTGGACAAGCGCTTCCACATTTACACGTACAACGAGCGTTTCACTGAGAAGCTCTTCCCCCTGTTTGGCACAGTGGAGATCCTCAAGGATCTGGTAATCAGGGCTCCAGTGGCTAAGACCCAGTACCTCTGCCCTGGCACCTGTCTGTGGGCCTGAGAGCACTTTAAAACATCACAACATCCTAGAAAAGTAAACAAGTATTTAAATCCAATCAAATATCCTAATAATATACAAGACCATCATTATGCAATGAAACCTGCTGTGTGACTGATATATGCTGCTACTACTGTATGTGATCAAAGCACTTACTCTGTACTGTACATTTGCTCTGTATTTCAAAATTACCCATTAGTGTTATACTATAGTATAGTATATAGTATATTGTGCTATACACACCATGGAAATATAATTTCTATAGAATAAATAAAAAAATGTAAAATATAGTATTTTGTCTGTTTCATTTCTTTATATAAAATCATAAATACAGCAGTGATATCTATGTGATTTATCTACATTATACTTCGTCCACATAATAGTCTGATTTTTACTGTTATTGTAAGTTTAAATATTTTGTTCACAATCCCACAGTACGTATAAGTAACACAGTTAGCTGCAAAAGTAAAATTATTATGTACAATAGACTGTATAAAGTCTGTATAATATACAGTTTGTTATGTACATTTAAAAGTTTGTAAAACTCTTACTGTAACTAGGACCATGATGATGACGTCATCAACGTGCGCCGCTCCGGAGGTTTCGTTTTATTTCAAAACAACATGACAGCCACTTTAAAACAAGCGCTAAAAGCTCATTTTGGCTTTGACCGTTTTAGATCGAAACTACAAGAAGATGTGGTTAAGGCAGTCGTCAAACGTAAGTTATGGAGCACAATTTACCTCTTTAATGAACTCATTTGGAGCTACTTAGCAGTTAGCTGCTGTGATTGTCTTAGTGATAGTGTGACACATTTGTTCTTTGCTGTTAAGGTTCTTTCTCTGAAGTATAGCGCAGCCCTGACTGATCTCTTGAGCACATATGTTGTCAGTAACAGGATTGTGTGTTTGTGTGTAACTGTGTGTGTGTGCGCAGGTGACAAGGATGTGTTTGTATGTATGCCCACTGGTGCAGGAAAGTCTCTGTGTTACCAGCTCCCTGCTCTGCTGGCAGAGGGCATCACTATGGTCATATCTCCTCTCATCGCTCTCATCCAGGTGAGGATCCCGGTTTGTCATGGATTTTTTCACATTACTACACACTGATATGTGCTATACAGTACATGACTTTTTTCTCTTTCAGGACCAAGTGGACCGCCTGCAAAGCTTAAATATCCCTGCCTGCTCTATTAACTCCAAGCTGCCCATTGCAGAGCGCCGTCTGATCCTAGCAGACCTGGAGAGCAGTAGACCAAAGCTGAAGCTGTTGTACATTACCCCAGAAATGGTGGCCTCTCCGTCCTTCCAGCCATGCCTCTCAGGGTTGTGCTCCCGTGGTCTGTTGTCCTACCTGGCTGTAGATGAGGCTCACTGTGTGTCTCAGTGGGGACATGACTTCAGACCAGACTACCTCAAACTGGGAGAGCTCAGGGCTAAGTTACCCGGAGTGCCCTGCCTGGCCCTGACCGCGACAGCGCCTAAGAATGTCCAGGAGGACATAGCGCAGTCGCTCCGGCTGCAGCAGCCACTGTCTTTTGTCATGCCTGTGTTCCGCAGTAACTTGCACTACGACGTCATCTTCAGGGAGCTCCTGCCAAACCCTTTTGTGCACCTCCAAGCCTTCATCAAACAAGCCCTCACACTGGCCAATGGTGCAAGGAACAGTTGGTTTTGGTATATTTACCTAGTTATCCTACACTACCAGGCCAGCTCGCCGCATCCTTTCTGTAAATGCACTCAGTTGAAATGTCTGCTGTAGTTGACATACAGGTAATTTAACCCATAACCCATCCTATTTTTATATGACCAGGGTTGTGGAATTGTATACTGCCGAACAAGAGAGAGCTGTGAGACTGTTGCCCACCAGTTAACTAAGCTAGGAGTGTCTGCTAAACCTTATCATGCAGGTAAACAAACCTCATTCTGTGCTAATATCTAAGTTTTATTCTCATTTTTGATTAAATGTTTTAAAACTGTTATAGGTTTAAAAAGCAGGAGATCGTACAGAGGCCCAGAATGACTGGATGCAGGGTAAAGTTGTGGTTATTGTAGCCACCATCAGCTTTGGCATGGGTGTGGACAAGGCTAATGTCAGGTACAGTTAACATTACATGAACATTTTGCTTCAATTCCTAAATTATTCATTATTTCTATTTATTTTTCCACAGATTTGTAGCTCACTGGAACCTGGCCAAGTCCCTGGCCAGTTACTACCAGGAATCGGGTCGTGCGGGCAGAGATGGCCTCCCCTCCTCCTGTCGCACATACTACTCTGCCAAAGATAAAGAGCAGATCAGCTTCTCATCCAGCAGGAAGTCAATCGCAGACAGGTTACAAACACATGCGCACATTCAGTTTATAATGACAGCATGACAGTAATGAACTGTCATTCATAAGTTGTATGATCATTTGGAATTGTAAAGATTTGTTTGGACTGAATGGATTGAATGGACTTTGTCACATTTTGCATAGGAGTTCTCCATTTAAGAGGCATACTTACAAGCACTACTCAAAATTCAGTTTCAATTTATTGAGCTTTTTATTTAAACAAGACCAAATTTGCTTTCATCAGATTCTTCTAGTTGTATTTATTGTATTGTATTGTAAAACTGTTTTTGAAATTTATGCAAATATGGGCATTTTTCTATATAATATAACATTTGCATATGGAAACGCTAAATTACTCATACAATTTTTTTTTTTTTTAAATTATTCATGTACCAAAAAAACATGGCTTCAAAATGTCCAAGTAGTTTGATAAGCTTTGTAAACTTATCCATATTTTTTTCCACACAGCAAAACGCGGGTCCAAAAAAGAGTCCGATAAAGCTGCTATGAAAGACTTTGAAGCCATGGTCAAATTCTGTGAACAAGAGGGGTAAACACACACAGTTTTTATTAAATTCTACTAAATAAGTGCTTTTACTCATAATAATACAGCACCAATGTGACACAGTGCCCTTTTATAACATGCATTCAAAAGTCTGTCCAGCAGAGGGTGCCATTTATGTAAATATTCCCTTTGTTTAGAGGCACAAAGGACATTAAACTGCATGTTTAATTGAAGGCAGGTCTGAAGTCTTGTTGCCAAGTACATTTCCTAATCTGTGACTAAACATGAATGTAAAGCTGGTTCTTCCCAGTAATATGTAAATATATGACTCAGCTCCATCTGTTTAACACATGAATTCCCTTTGTATTCCTTGTCTGTGCAAGTTTAAAGGTGCACCGCCTGCTTGTGGCAGTGGAGATGTCATTGCTTTGCCTGGAATGTTCCACTGTATGGCATTAAACTTGACTCGCTCCATAAGGGCTACACCAAGCCAGGTTAAAGGCCCTGTACCTGTTTTTTTACCCATGTATTTGAGCAAAATCTTCCCGGTGCAGATATATTGTATAAGCATCTCTTGAGGTCAAAATGAGACCACTGTGTACGCCGCATCTAATTATAAAGCGTTTTCTTGTCCGAGAATCAGAAAGTGTGGGGTTGGCATGCTAGTTGTTGTTAACTTTACCATGACAGCAAAACTCCGCTCTAGCTTCTCAAAGTTGTGAAAAGCTCTTATAACCTCATCATTTTTAATAATTAGGATGCTTGAAATGCATAATGTAAGTGAGGAATAACTGCAAACCATTTAAAATGAACTAGTTCTGTTTTTCATGTTTATAAAAGTAAAAATTAGGTACAATGCATTTAAGCAATAACACCTGTAATTGAGTAAATACAAGATAGATTGATTTATTGCCGTACTATGGAATTCTCCAAAGCAATAACATCTCCATGGAGACAAGCAGGTGTCTTACCCACCCACCAGACAATGTACGCAGTGCACCTTTAACTCAACCAGGCAAAACATTGTACCAACAGCTGTTTATCTTAAGAACTATGTATTCCACCTGTAATATAAACAGAGATTGGGCAATTTCTCCTTTCTCCTCAAGGGATAGCCCAGGTATGCTTTGTGGAATGCTGGCCAACAGGTATTTTTGGCAGGTAAACTGTTTTTGTCACCTGCCAAGTCCATGTCCCTGCATTGCAATGGGGGACACACCCAGAGCAGAAACTTTCATGGCATTGCATTCACGTGTCAAATATCATTGGACATTGTGGAAAGCTGCAGAACATGCCCAGCCCAACTTCGTATCAAATGTTCGATGATCCTTTCATTCTGGTATTGCGGCAACAACAGCAAGTTACGCATGAGAAAATCATCATGCTTAAAACTACCACTGTAAACAAAGAAAAAAAAAAAAGTTAGTAGTAGGTAATAGTGTTCTCACGATACAAACGTTTCAAACTCGATTTTGATACTAAGGAATTGATTTGATACTCAATACTGAATCTGATACCACGATGATGATGAAAAAACACTGTTTTTATTTAGACAACAGAATGTGGTTTTCAACTTTAAATATGAACTTTTATATTACCATGTGGCCTTATATCTGTGTAATCCCTCAGTAGTTTCATAGTGGTCCATGGGTGTATACTCGTCTGTGTGTCTTATACTTGTGCTGATACAGCTCAAGATCATTCTAAAAATATTCAGGAAAGGGTCATATCTGTCCTATTAATATAACTTTAGTATTGATACTTGCTATATCTAATTTTGATCCTAGTATCAATTAGTATCTGATTTTTGATACTTTTGACAACTTTTGATAAATCAAATCAAAATCACAATTGGCAAACTGCAAATGTAATTTATATATATCCTATTCTGCTTAACAACAGCTAATCCTGTTGTTTAGATCTGTACAAACATGTCCTAAAATGTGATTTTTGTATTAGTTTGTTCATATTTCTTTTGTCAATTCTTCTGGGCGTGTTTAAAATTTGAATCCTAATATTAAAAATATATAAATAACTATAGCTTATTTCAAACTTACAGATAAACGTTAACAGGATAAAGAATGCCCCAATTTCTATGGGGTTGGCATTGGGCAGGTGCTGTAATTTGAGCCAGATCTTGTTCAGGAGGTTGAGTGACTCTTCGGCTGGATCCATTCTGTTCAAATACAATGTCACAACAGTGTCATGCCTTTATTATTTGTGCAGCGGTTAACAATAGTATGCTGTTGGTTTATTGATAGTTAGCAGGATATAGTGCCTGTTGCATTTCTCTAAAACATAGTTAACACCATTATATTTAAGATTTTAATTAAAAAAATTGCATAGTTATTTTTTAAATTTCCGTGTAGTTTATTATTTTACTTACTGGTTGGACACGGGCGGCAGATTTGACATGCATAGAGGTAACTCCATAACCGTCACCTAATGTTAAACATTTCTGCGAACTGCCACTGAACTGATGTAAAACTATGATAAATATTCACCACGCGTATTGTCCCACCAAACCAAGTTTTAGAAAATATCGACTTCAAATTTGCTGGTAAACATCATGGTTGAGGTTCTACTTTTGCACAAAAAATTAAATTTACTGCAAAATTAGCCACAAATGTTCATCTTTTTTCATCTTACATTCAAGATTAGTTTCAGTTATTTTGCTCTTCTTTTTGCAGTTTTACCTGACAACTATTGAAATGTGTTCCTCTAAATGCAATGTGTGTTACTGCTGTTTTAAAGAAGTAATCTTTGGCAGTGAAATATGCACACCCTTTTAGCATCTGTAAAATCATATTAATAGATGCAGCTTTGTATTAATCAATTCAGAAATCAATATATGGACGGTAAATGTAGTTCATTATATGCTTTATATAGGGAGACACCACAAGCCTGATTTATTAAACTTTAAAATCAAAAAAATGAGGAAAATTTGAATTTTTAGGCTAATTTTCTGTAAGATCTAGGTTACTCAAATACTAAATAAGATCTTATGTCATCACAATGAGGCAAAATTAAACATGGCTCCACCTATTTGACCATATTTGGGACATTTGAATTGGACAGTTTTAGCCTTTTTTTTACACATAAAACATGATGAAAAACTTGTAATCAATTTTTTTCATTACATTTATGTAGGTAAACTTCAGAAGATGATTCAAATTTATATCTCTAAAATTTAAGATTTGTTTCTATTCACCTGCAGTGTCTTGCCTTATTAAGTACATAACAAAATGTCCCCAAAATGTCACTTGCACTCTTTTTATTCTTATGACTTTTTGTAATGAAGCTGAACTGTGACCGCTCGCTCAGGTTTTGGAAGTAAATTTTCCGTTCTTTCTTCCCATAGACTTTTAGAGAGAAGTTCAATGGCATAACAGAGGTTAACCAGCTACGTGGTAACTTATATCCATGGTTGTTTTAAGTTAAAAAAGACAGTTTAAAATGCAGGATTCTGCCAAATGTTGTAATAACTTGGTGGTTTCAGAAACAGATTTCAAATAGAATTATAAGTCTTGTGGTCAACATGTGGCTGATTATCCCAGAGCAAGCTTTCAAACATTTTAATATGATTTTTTTTTTTTTTTGGAAAGTCTATGAGAAAAATGAATGGGAAATTTAATTCTGTAACCGCGGGGTGGGCGGTCACTGTTGAGCTTCGTAAGTGCATGTTGTTTACCTCGCTAGCATGCTTTCACAACATGCAGTCTGCCTTATTACGGAGGGAGTGGGAGGGTCTCATGGAGAGTGAAAGGCTACACTAATTTAAAGCATGTGGCGTTTAGGTTGTGTGGAGTTTTACAGTGCACACAGGATTTCAAAAACACATTATTTTATTCCATTTAGAATTATTATTATTAGTATATATATATATATTTTTTGCATTACATGACGTGTATGTGACAGTTTCACCGTGTTTACCTTTGTGCAGTGAGGTGTGCCCAGGCAAAACTATCAGTACAATTTTGATGTGTTTCAAATAGATGAATTATTTTGCAATATTTGTTATAGCATCTTAGCATCTTTTAATCTTTGAGTTTACATCGTTTTGAAAATGCTGCAGTGAACTGTGAATTGCCTGTTGAAGTGTGAATTTTCTGTCAGATACCCTTTCTAGTGCTATACTCTGTTTTCTTTACCCTGTTTTTGACTTGCTAAATAAGTTCCCTATCTATCTATTCTTTTAGCTTATTAAAAATCAATGAAATTACATACATTTTCGAAGGCATGTAATGTTTTGTTAACTTTACATGATAAGAAAGTTTTCCAGTTTTAACAAAAACTTTTAAATTTATCCTGAAAGCAAAATTTTTACAATGATGGATAGTAACTTTTAAACACTAACCAGCAATTGTTTAGCCATTCATAATTTTATCACACAATTTTTAAAAATATTTGGCAGCATTTCAGTAATGCTATGGCAGTAAAAATATAACAACTTAAATTTAAAATATACTTCAAGGTGTCTGCCAGTCCGTGAAAAGTAGTTGCATCTGACATTATACAAGACTAGACAACTTCTTAAACTAAAAACACTTACCAAAGCTAGTAGCAACATCTAACATTGTTCTTGTTTCTTTTGTGCACATGCTTCAAATTCCTCACCAACATGTTTTCCCTTTTAATGTAAAATTCTCTTACCTGTGAGAAATCTAGGTTTTCCCCACACTCAGAATACTATGGGAATATGTAGTTTGTCTGAGGAGCGCAGAGCAGCCCAGGTACCGTGTGCAGTCTCCTGTTCTCTCCTGTGTTGCTGCTAGTACGTCAGGTCAAAGGAGGAGTCTCAAGATTATCCCTAACATGTAAATTAGCTTTAGTCAGGCTAATTACTTCTCCAGGGAAGTACAGATTGTCGTAGATAGTATTTTGTACTAGTACTTGGAGTTATACAGTATGCGCAGTACAGAATACAGTGTCCTTGGTTTTCCCTCTGTCAGTGGAGTGTGGGAGTGACTGACTCTTTGTACTGCTCTCCAGCTCTCCGTCTCTCTCTCTCTTGCTCTCACCCTCGCTCGCTCTCCCTCCCCCCTCCTCTTTTTGCCTCTTACACACGCCCCTCCTGTTTACACCCTCTCCTCTGCTAGTTGGCATGTTGTTGAAGTGGTCAGTCTAAAAATGTTCCAGTGTAGCTGCGTGCAAATTTTCCTACAGGTTGAAAATAAAGGTAGCGTGTATTGAGTATTAAGTTTAAAGAGATTCTTCTGGGCTAGACCGCAAAACATATGAGAATACTATGTGAAGAAATGTCAGACATATTTTTTTGCCTCTAAACCCCAGTTCAACCTGTTGTATAACATATGCGGTGACATGGCAGAGGGTTACGCAATAACTGTAAGATCAATACTACTGCACTATTACTGCTCAACAGACTATAACAGAGGCTCCCAAAATAGGTTGTATGTGTCATACATATACAGGTTTTTTTTTAAAGAATAGATTAAATACATTTATGTAATTTTAAGATTCTCGCAACCCCCAGTTCTGTGTTTTGCAACCTTCGCTTTGGCAACCACTAGCCTATACTACTCTGCACTGGAATACAATTGGCAACAAAACAACTGCATTTCAGAGTATATACTTTGGAGTGCTAAACTATTGAGCATGTGGAGTTTAGAGTAAGATTAGAGATGGTATTATCTTTCATTTACTGTAGGTAAAAAATATCTTTGGGAGGAACAGTTGTGGGAATGTTGGAGGCAAACGTGAGTCATTTAAATTTGTAAATGAAACCTTAATTTCAGGTGCAATTACCCGTCTGTCACATTAAAATAATTATATCATTGAAAAGAAGAATCAGAAAACTGTGATGTTCTGTGATGTTTTCTTCTTACAATAATTGACACTAAAAGTGATATCCCTACCTACATAAAGCTCATTGAATCACTGTATTTATGACAAAAATATGGTTTTGGTTGCTTATTCTGCCATTCAGATTGTCATATTTGCTCCCCAGGTGCCGCCATGCCACCATCTCCCAGTTCTTTGGGGACCAGCCTCCGAAGTGTGGGGGAAAGTGTGACTTCTGCTCTAACCCCAAAATGGTGCGTGCTCAGATCGCCCGTGCCGCCGTGCTCAGCAGCAAGAGCCATGCCCAAAGCGAGAAGGCAGCCGGGCCGTTCGGATTCATCGCAGACCAGTACGAAGGAGGCAGGAAGGGCTACGGCTTTGAGAGGTCAGAGAGAGATTAGTTTGGAGTGGTATTTTCATTGTTTTCCTGCATGTTTGCTACTTTGGGGCCTATCAGATCTGTAGTTCTGACAAGGAAGTCAGTGAACAATTTTATGGTACCAAAACATTTTACAGTTAACGAAATGTAAAATCATTCATTCTTAAATTTACTGTGCAAATTATTGCATGAATTTATAAAAGGCAGTGATGGATGGTCTGTGTCATTCCATCAACTTTTTGGTATTGATTTGAATTTGTATACTGTCTGGTAAAAGTTTAAGATTTATAATTCACAGCATCCTGATAATCCCTGACCCTATTCTGTACATTTTTAATTCATTTTGAACATGACCAGTCAGTCACTATGCATCCCAGTTGTTATTATTATTTATTTAACTGATAAGGTGGTTTTTCATGATTACAAAAAAATCGTTTAGGTTCCGGCACCTGCTTGTTTCCATGCAGATATTATGTTATTGTTATTCCGTGATTGTGTGATTAAACCTGAGATCACTGGCTGTAGTGTAATGAGACACTACCAAAATTCTGGGCATCCATACCCCATTACCTGTGGCATTTATCTGCCCCACTGCCCCGCAAAAGTCTCCACAGAAAGTGGAAAAGAAGCAGGGCATTGGTGGGATTAAGATCCTACCTGGTGCAGTCTTTGATGTATGATCGTCACCTCAAGCAGTTGCCTTGGGATAATGACTGCTTCCTTGCGCACCACTGTTCAGAGGCTACGTGGCTCCCAGCCTCCACAATGTTTTAGTGTCTGCAAATGGAGCTCCGTGCAGAAGAATCTTACAAGTAATTTCAATGCACGCTGATCCACATTGCCCTGTTTAATATGAGCGCTCTAACAAATAAAACTTTAATCTTGAATGACTTCTTCACAAAACACATGATGCCCCGACCTCTGGCAATTTCAAATGCAAGCCTTTACATGTCAACAATTATACATGTTTTGAATTACAGCTATGTACATTTGAGCTTTCCAGCACCATTCTTGGTGCTGTTGCCAACCATACACCTAGGTACAACAAGGACTTCCTATTCAGGAGTTTTTAGCTGAGGTGGTCCCTAAGTTTGAACAACTGTTGATCTGTGGGGACTTCACTATTCATGTCTGATACTCATCTGGTCAGCTGGTCATGTACTTTAAACCTCTTTTGCCTTAAATCAGTTTGTGGAAACACCAACACACAGTGCAGGGCATAAATTAGACTTGATTATTTCCCAAGGGCTCTCTATGTCGCTTGTTGAAATATCTGGCCACCCCATCTCACATCATTTACCCATTATTTTGGAAGTTTTTGGCCCCTGTCCCAGCCTCCTGTCTGAGCCTTCTGTCCCAGCCTCCTGTCTGAGCCTTCTGTCCCAGCCTCCTGTCGTTGTATTATGACTTCATCAACAGCTGTGGAGTTTGCTTCTGCTTTTAATAACTCAGCATTTTCTGTCCGCACTGTTGAGGGTGCGATGATATTGCCCTGTCTGTTGATGCCAAGCGCTCTCTGGTCCTAGTTATGTTGGATTTAACAGCGGCTTTTCATGCAGTCGACCATTCAATTCTGTTGTCTGGATTTTTTCATGGTTTAAGTCATATTTGACAAATAGAACTTTTTTGTCAGGATTGGTGTCCTGTCCTCCTCAGTGAGTGCCCCATGGCTCAATTTTGGGGCCCATGCTATATTCACTTTTCATGTTGCCACTGGGGTCAATTATTTCAAGTCACAGTTTAGCCTTTCACTGCTATGCCGATGACCTGCAGATTTACTTGCTTGTGTTTCCAAATAAAAGTGGTGCTTTTGAATCTCTATGTGACTGTATTGCAGACATAAAGTCGGAGCAGAATTTCCTTCGCTTAAATGTTTTAAAAAAAATGCATGGAAAATTTTGGGTTCAGGATCCAGTTTGGACAGTAACCTCGTGCACGGACTTGGACAGTAACCTCGTGCACGGACTCGGGCCACTCTGGTGTGCAGTGCGTAAAGGCAAACATGAAGTGTTGGAGCTGTGCTTAGTCCCAGTGCTTCATTAAACTAAAGCCTCACTCATGTCCTCTGTTTGATTGAAGAGTTTTCTCTGAGGTCACATCGCCATTTCATCCTCTCTGTTTCGGTCACAGCCATAGACTATATAGAAGTCTGTGGTCACAGCACGGGCCAAGGAAGATCCAGCACTGCACTAGGAAATTGCACGTGGTCATGCATGAGGGCGTGTGGCTTCAAATGGATAATATTGTTGAGAATAATGAGTGGAATAAACAGCCCTTCTTTCTGTTTTGGCCATTGACTTAGATGTGCAAATCTGAATGTAATTATTATATCTGATGTGGCCTATTGATGATTGATGATTTCCTGATCAAACACTTCCTCAAACTCTCTTCACTTCTGCTCCTTTGTGTTGGCTTTTCCCAGTTTCTCCAGACTTTGTGTATAGCTCCGAGCTGGTAAACAAAGCTCTGCACTTAATAGGAGTTTTTTACATCCCGCTTGTGGCACACTGAGCACCCTGCGAAATGTGTAGTGCATAAGCAAGCTTTTTTTAAATGAAGCCACTGACCTGTAACTTAGACTGCCATCGGCTTGCCTACATCAATAAAGATAAGTTTAAAACCGTACTGTGAAGGCAAAGCAATATCATCCCATGGAGATGAGCAGATGCATAAACGTTACACAGCTCACCTTTAAACAATTTTTAACACAGGCACTTTGTATTTTACAGGTATGATGAAGACGAAGGTGGTAACGCTGAGAATGAGGCCCTACACAGGAAGAAGGAGTTTTCAGATCTCTACAAGAAGCAGATGAACATTAGAAAGGTACATCACATTCTGTACTGGCTGAAGTTATGGTCTGTAGTTCTGCCTGAGATCCAGCTGTGTGCAGAGGAAAAGGTAGACTCTGCTGAGGCCCATGTGAGAGAGGAAAATGATTACCACATGTTGTACTGGCACAAAGCTCCCTTACAAGTTTAGCAACACTGCAAAAACAAGTCCAAATCTACATGAGTTAAAATGACTTAAATTTATAGGTTAGGTTCCCATGACTCCACAGTGTCATCAAAAACATACCCGGAGTAGTGTTTTGTTTTATTCACACATGTTTAACACAAATCCTGTTAGGCTGAGTTTTTCTCTTAAACAGAAAACACTCCACCATGTGGTGTCATGTGGTAACACAGCTCCACTATGTTTTTTAAACTCTATACACCTTCACTAGAATCATTTGACAATTCTAGGGCTGAAATGATCCAATCTCTATTGAACAAAAGGTAAAAGGTAGCTGTTAACTTGAAAACTACTGCTTTGCAATGTCACAAGGTGGAACAAAGTATTTTGAGCATTGGAGATGTAGACGGACTAAGAATAAAAGTTACTCAAACTCAAAAAAATTGAGGTGCATAGAGCCAAACTTGTGTAATGTTTTTAGACATTTACTGGTAAAATTTTTACATTTCTATTTTTTGTAATCTACTTCAAAGCCATCCTACTACTCAGCTGTCACTATAATAACACACTTGGACACGATTCTGCCTGTAGTTCCAATGAGCCATGTCACTCAGCTGTATGTGTGAAATTTGCTGGGTTAATGTTGGGATATGTCAACGTGTTTATTAGACGGAGCAGAGGAGAGGGCTGTCTCAGGTCATGTCATTGTTGTGCACTTATTTGTCATCTTGTACTAAAAAAATCCTTTCATTTGCAGGGATCTGTCAGTCAAGTGGAAGAGTTTGTTCCACCTGGTAATGTCTCTACTTGTATACTTAAAAATCTCAACCATCATATATATATTTTTAAGGGGAACGTAAATTGTTTTCAGAAAATACATAAAAATATACATACATATAACCCAGCCATAAAGTAAAGATTGAATGAAAAGATGTAGATGAAACAATCTGTATTAAAATTGTGTGCAGATTAATATTGAAAGTAAAAATAAGACATATATATCGGTTGGCCAATATATCAGGCTAATATTTGCACTTAGCGTATCGGCTATCGGCCTTAAAAGTCCAGCAGAGGCCGATATTTTATATTGACCAAAATGCTGCCAAAAGAGTACATGTGTTATGGGTTTATGGTAGAAGAAAAAGGGCTGTGGGTGAGTTTGTACGTCACTGGGGAAATAAACTAAATTGGCCAAACATATTAACCCCAAAATATCGGCAGAGCTTATCGGCCATCAGTTTCTCTGGATTCTAAAGAATTGACATTGGAAAAAACATGGAAAAAACATGGAAAAAACATATCATATAATCATATAACACATAACATATCTCTATTGAAAATGTAAACAATATATCATGTAAGCTTCTTTTTAAACTGCTCATTCAATTTCTTTAAAGAATTATATAGCAGTGGAGTACATGCACACATTTTGGCATTGAAAATTTAAGTTTTTAAGGTAATGCTTTTGATTTACATCTTTAAATAGATGTAGGATTTTGCAATACTGGAGTGAATAAAAGCTAATAGGGGAAATTGTTATTGATGTGCAATTCCAATCAGAAGAGGAAATGAGCTTACCGGTATGAATTACATTTTCCCTTTTTAGATTTTCAACTTATTAAAATATGTTATGTGCTGTTGTTTTGCTAATTGTATGTTAACATGATGCTTGTATGTAGCTGCTGACTGTCCTCTGAAGGCGGCAAGCAGCCAGAGGATTCCCAGGCTGACAATAAAGGTACAGAGTTACATTCTACACAGAACTAACAGTAATGACCAAGTTAAGAGGGTTTCAAATCAGAACTTAGTCAGAGAGCGAGACGTGTACAAATGGAACGACAAGATAATGTGATGATATCCATGTTATACTTTTATTAGTGTGGCATTAGTATTCCTCCAATGTGGGAAGGCTTGTAGTATTCAATGTGCCCTTTGTTAACTAGAAATCTGATTTTATGTATTCATTCTTATTGTTCACATTTGTGCCTGTATTCTGCTGTTACAGGCCAGAGAGCACTGTTTGTCTCTCCTTCAAGAGGCACTATATGGCCACCAGGGGGCAGACACCAGTTTCCCGTGAGTATGCCTTGTATTAGTTATGTGTAGTATACGATACTACATTTAAATCACAATTTACGCAACATTTTTCGGTCAAAATGTATATAAATATTTCTTATATGACTGACACTTGTTCTATTACTTTTAGTGCATTTTTAACTCAAGCAACAAGTGTACTTCTTGTTAGTAAATTGCTACTTTCCACATCCAGATTAGAAATGAAAGTAGTGAACTTTTAATATATTATTCAGATTAACATTTTTGTAACATTTGTCTTTTTTGCATTTCTCAGCTCTGATTCACTGTCTTCAGCTGTGGATTTGGAACATGAGATCTTCAGAAGCAGTAAGACTTCCAATATTTACAAAGCTGCAGTTCTTAAAAAGGTTTGTATCTAGTACATTGCATTGTCCACACTGTCGTATGTATTTGAGAAGTGACTGGTGACATTCTGTGCAGGTTTCAGAGATAAAGAAGACGCCTGCTGCAGAGACGGCAGGAGTGGAAGAACTGGAGAAGAGCAGAGGGCAGGAGAGCAAAGAGAACAACACACAAATAACAGAGGAAACGTCCGAAGAGGAGACACCTTCATCATCTTCATCAAATATGGGCTTTACTTTGGCATCAGAAATCTATTCAGTAAGATGGGTCTTTACATTTTAATACAGTTCAACAAGTTGTGGAATGATTCGGCAGGTTCTTATTTTATTTTTTAGACTAATTTTGATTGATGCATGTGGAAAGTTTCTCGGACACAGTTGCTCAACAATATCGTACAAAAAACATCTCCAAAAAGCAAACAAATAGTAGAAAAAATTGTATTATATTTACTAGCAAGTTACGGAATAGTAAAAGTACAAGAAAATAAAAAATAACATAAATATAACAATAAATATACAAGACAAAATTAAACCCATACATTTATTTTTTTAAGAAACTAATAATGGCAAATGTCAAAATGTGAGTAAAACTACTGACTTGAGGCAGTTATAATGAAAAGCGTATATAACAATATATATTTCAGTTGTGGGGGTTGTTTTTGCTGATATAAAGTTGGAGTGTGCAGAATTTTCCTTAAATATTTCATAAACATTACTGATACATGTCTCTACTTATAAAGTTTGCAATAAACCCCCAAAAAGGCTGTTTTGTGATAATATTTTCTGTCCTCAGGATGACTGCGAATGACAACCCAGGTTTAATTATCGTTATTATTTTAAACCAGCAGGAGCATATTCATTAATAATTAACCATTGGATTTATATAGACCCTTTTAAGACACCCAGAGCTCTTATGCACACATCACAGTTGTTCAAAAGTGCCCCTTTAAATGTAATATTTCTGGTAGAAGTGACATGCTTGTCTCCATGGAAATCTTATCGTTAAACTTGCTTATTTTGTATTTATTCAATTACATGTTTTTTGCTCAAAAATGCCTTGAAAAACATGCTTTATTACTGTGAACGGGGTCACCTCTCGACAGACCTGACCTGTAACTTGGCCTGGTGATGTCTACTTTTTGTCTCTATGGAGATGAATAAGTTGAAATACCATACTGTGAAACATTTCAGGCAAAGCAATAACATTTAAAAACAACATCCATTTAAGCACCCTCCACCAGACATTACATTGTGCAGTTTTAATAAAAATGCTAAACCCTGTAATTCTATTTTATTTTATTTTTTACCAGATGAAGCGCAAGAGAGTGGGTGCAGGTCAACGGGGCTCATCCAATCCCTTTCAGACTGCAAAAGAACTACTTAAACTCTCAGAATCAGAGTCTGAAAACTCTACAGATCCCAACTCCTCTGTGACATCGTCAGTACGAAACAGAGCCAACCCCACAGCCACCTCCTCCTCCTCAAACAGCCCGAAGAAGAAAGCCCTAACCAAGAAGCAGCAGAAATTAGCAGATGCGGCCAAAAACTCTCGGACCATTTCTCAATATTTTACTAAGAAACAAACAAAATTGGAAAATGTGACGGAAAATGTGACAGAAAATGTGACAGAAAGTACATTATGTAAAACAGTTACAGATGACATAAGCCCACACCGCAGTCACCAGTTCTTGAAGATACAGAAGGGAGTCCACTGGAGGGGAAAGTCCATCTGTGATCACAATAGTTGATGATGAAGATATGATCATTGATGAAAGAGGAGTGTGTCCAAGTGCTTACAGAGCCATGTGATGACCCGACGCCTGAGCCAGAGTAAGATCTTTTTCAAATCTAAGCAATGATCATCGCTTTTACTTCTCATAATATATACATATATGTTTTTATTTAGAAGAAAAAGTTTTTTCAGTTTTTCTCAAGTACAAATTTTGCCTTACTTTTTTTCATTCCTCACTTAGGACAAAACAAAAAAGGAGGAAAGTTGTGATTCCACCTCCTGCACCAGAGGTATGCGTTTCTTTATTTCTGGAACATTTAA
>JAIEZT010000019.1:4782635-4870111 GCA_019594935.1 Periophthalmus modestus | reverse complement strand
ATTTCTGTCATCACTGGTTCCTGACAAGATTTCAACAGACGCCTGACATGTTACAATAACTTGTAATTATGAACACATGCAATGCAATTCCTGTTTTGCTAAACTGGGTGAACCATTAGAAAATATTAGCAAATGTTTTGTGTCACAATACTAAAATTGTTTTGCGATACTAAGGAATAAACCTGACCACTCAAAACCAAGTCAATAGTATGGATAATAAAAAACAATCCTTATTAGGACAAGAACATTTTCTTTTGTGTAAACATGAGGCCTTAATCTGTGTAATCTCTCCAGTCATCCGGTAGGTTCCATAGTGGTGGACATACCTAGTCTATGTGTCTTATACTTGTTCTGATACAGCACAAGACATTCTAAAGCTATTCATCAAAAGGTTTAATTTCTGTCATGGAACTATGACTTATAATATTGATACTGTTTAAACGATTATCTAATTTAGACACTAGTTTCACTAGACACCTAGATTACTATCTGATTTTTTCACTACTTTTGACAACCATAATAGGTAACAAACAACTCGAAAGTAGCTCATGACTGACTTTTCTGGCTCTATATCTGATCACAAGTTGGTTGTTCCCATATCCAGCTCTGCCTTACGCCTGCAGGCTCTGGTGATGTGTGGCATAATGATGTGCTACGATAGAACAACTTGACTCCATCGCCTGATCTATAGTGTATTCATATCGATCAGTGTATATTGGATGCTTCTATGCTCCTATAATTAAATACAAGACTTGGCAGCTTGGTTTTGCAACAGTTTCAGGGTGGAGAAACTTCAGCTGTTGCATCACTGGCTGTAACGTCTGTGGGCCATGGCTCTGGACTAACCCACTAAAGTTCCCCCTGGTTTTTGTGGGTGTTTCTTGTCAATGTTACAGCGGCCTCTACAAGGATCATGTTTTAATCAGTACGCGTGGGATTATGTTCTACAACTTTAGCTTAGGCTTTTACCATGAGCGTTGTAACTGTAGTAACTTCATCCAGCAGTGGTGTAACGTGTCTCTGTGGGCCACTGACAAACGACGTGACATGACCCTGCGATAATAAACTGTTAGACAAAAGCACACAGTTTTTGTCAACAGGCTAACAGGCTAACATGCTAACCCCCTGCTCAGTCAGTGCGCTACAGTGAGGCTACTTGCTAACGTTCAAGTAGCGGTTGTTTTCAGTGCAAGCAAACAGGGACGGGTACTTACCTCGGGCCTCGCCCTCTCTCCAGACTCCTCAGACTCCATACCACCAGCCCCTGGATCAGGAGGATAGTCAGCGCCGCGGCTATGGCCAGTTTGTATCGGCGAGCAATGCTTCTGGGACGCGAGCGCTGGCCACCATTTTTTTTTGCCGTTTTTTCTTCAGGCGCGCGCAACTCCATTGCGCGCTCTCACGAGACGCCGAAAGCGCACCGCATGCCTGCACGCGCCACCTTGAACAACCTCTGAGCTGCTTCAAATTACATGAGATTTATTTTAAAAATAGGTCTAAATGTCTGTATGTATAGGTAAACTTTCTGTCTAACTTTCAACCAGGCTAGTCAAGTAAAAAACAACAAACAAACAACAAACAAAACCAAACCTTACCTTTTCCCCATTGCAGCCAGTGCTGAGCTCACATATGGGCTGGCCTCAAAGCGCAGGAGCGTTTAATAACAAGGCGTGCTCACAGCTTTCGGACATATTTGGTGTGACGAGTGCATATTAAATAGGCGTAATGTTTTTTAGCTGTGACGCAAAACGTAGACAAACAAACAGAGAGTGGACGTTTGCCATGGTTACAAACTCAATGAATACTAATGCAACAGTTTGTCTCTCTTGTGAGCAGTGAAAGCATCTCGGGACGGGACCCCCTCACCCCTCCCGTCTCCGGGGCAACCAGACTCCAACCCAGAATCTGGTGTGGGTTTCCAGAGGGTAGAGGCTCAGATTCAGGGCCGGCCCAGCCTATAAGCGCGGACTTAGCAGCTAAATATCCCTCTTAAACGATTACATTTGTTTTAAAAAGCTATAGTGAATATCTGCTGCTGTCTACATTTGTTTTTGAGCCGGGCATAGGTGAGGGCAGCTATGTGTTTACAACACCTGTACCAGGACCCTTTATAATGTAAATGTAATTAAAATCAACCAGAAAACTTGTCTAGTTTCTGGTTGAAGGGGAAACTAGAAACTTGTCTAGTTTCTAGTTTCCCCTTATATGTTGTCTGCGTTCTTGTGACTTTGGTAGTTGTGTCATTCTGAGTGTTTTTCAGTCTGATGTGTTGGTCAGATAAATACAAAACAATATGTCAAGGTGATAAGAGTAGAGTCCCTAATGTTGTCAAATGTGAATCATCAATAGTTTGAGCAAGGATACATCCGCTAAGGGCCCCCAGAGACCAAATTCAGCTTAGGGCCCCCTGAAAGCTAGGGGCGGCCCCTGCTCAGATGGGTTTGACTTTTGTAAGTCCTACAGCTTTTTCCCAGGCTGGAGTACTGTGTGTGTGGCCTATGATAGCTGCTTTTCCCTCATAGATCTTCTCTTAAACACAACAGCCTCATAAAGATCCATTATGCTGATGATGGATGTCCCCTGCGCTGGTCCACGAGGCAGACCAGACAGTGGCAGTGTCCGTCAGAAACGCAGCAGCGACGTCCACGACAATGCCTCTGGCCCCACGTTCTGGGGGAGTGGGGCCGTGCTCTCTGGCTCCACTCAGGCTGAGGCACCGCTGGAGTTTGGTCCGGGCCATGGGCGCGTGTGGACGGCTGCAGGAGGAGCGGCGCACGGCCATGGAGACGCTTTCACTGAGCCGAACAGTCCCTGATGAGAGCTCACCACACGGAAACCTGGGACTTCCACACAACTCCAAAAGGGAACACTGTCAGTTTACGCGCGAAGAAATGAACACTCTACTCCGGGTCCTACGTTTCCTTCTCCCTCTTCTGACGTCGGAGCAGCTCACAGTGGTGGCTGCATCTTGTAAAGTACTTGTCAATTAGGATTATTTGATGTGCCATTTCACTGTTATTGGATGGTACATGTTCAGGCCTATAGGCTGCCCCCCTTTTGAAAAATAGCCCACGTGTTTGCAGTTTTGTGAATACAAAGTTTTTGGTGCATGATTTATTTATTTTTTAATCTATTATAATGTGTGCTGTAAGAAAGTATTAGGCTACTCCTTGTTCCCTACTTGACTTGAAATCAGGTGCATAATAATAATAATACTAATATAATGTTGAATGTTTTAAGGATTATTATTTTTGATCATAAGGCTAAAGTAGAAGTCTATGTTTATATGTCCCTTGTCTGTTTTTAAAAATGGAACCATGAGTCCAGAATACAAATGAATTGAATTATAAATGCATTATAGGCCCACTGATTGCAATACTATACTGACTGCATCTCACAATTAGAGCATTTACATCTGAAATGTGTACAGTCATTCTCATAATCTTTTGGGTCTACGCCTGAATTATTGTACTGTGCTTTTTCAATACAGGAAAGCAGTGTCCTTGTTTGTTTATGTTTGGGTAAAATATACTGTTAAATTATAAACCGTTGTGGGCAGGATTGAAAATGACAAGTTAAAAACACATGATCAAACTCCTTTAATAATGAACAATTCACCAACAGTTTTGTTCTTGTCTCTCACAGTCTCTTCCCTGGTGTTTTCTTCGTGGTCATTGTGGTCATGTTGTCTATTATCTACCGTAAAGATCCCCAGTGCTGCAAACTGCGCTCCTATCAGGCCCAGCGCTCTGATATGGTAAGAACACATGAAAACAAATGTATTTCTGGCTGACCTCTTTCTTTCCAGACTGGGACGTGCAGTTTCAGAGAACAGTTGTTGTGGCCACAAGACAACCAAAACACATGTCCACTCATTGTAGCTTTATTTAGAGAGTGTTAGACGACTCTCAGCAGTGAACTTTTTACTCAAGTATAGTCAGCATTCGATTGTGTCAATTTGGCAAGATACTTCTTTAGTTGATTGATTAATATCGCTAATCCAACATATTATACATTAGGCTATTTAGCAGTTTCCTACCCTCTTTTCCAAGCACTACACAGATACGGTGGTATGTGGAAGTGGTAAGTGTCCTTGCCCAAAGGACACAATGGTAAGCATGAATGGCCAGCGCAGAAATAAAACCACCCAAACATTGTTATATTTATTTTACACAAAGCAAATTATACCCAATCTACTCTAAATTAGCAACACTGTTAAAAATGCATGACCTGCATAAAATAAAGCTGAAGGAAACACTTTGTGTTAGTTTGCGGCACATGAAGTGGAATCATTTATTCGTATCTTCAGGAAAATCACAGAAAGTTCCCATCTTGTACAAATAAAAAGTACCCGCTCGGTGTCCCTCTTCCTCTTCCCTGGTTTTGTCACCCCTTTGTGGAGGACTGAGAAATGGATGTTAATCTTCTCTTTACAGCACGATGACATAGACCCATTAGGCACAGGTTTTAACCAAGAAATCCGTTAAACAGTTGTTGAGGAATTGACTGTTATCTGGTTAGCAATGATGGAAAAAGTCAACAAACCTAAACTTAAATAGAAATACTAAAGATATAGATGCACGTTAAAAACTCTAAAGGTACAGTTTAAAAAGTGCTGTGCGGTATTTGATCTTTACTAATTAAAACGTGAAAAACAAAACTAGTTTGTTTTAAATGGTTTGCAATGGTTTCGAAGTTATTCCTCACTTAACTTATGCATTCAGAGCATCCATAGTTATTTCACCGTGATTGAGTTTTAAAAGCACGTTCAACAGCTCTCGGAGACCAGACGTTAAAGCGTGCTAACTCCTATTATCAGTCCAATAACAAGGCTACTACTACTACTACTACTAACCACTACACTACTACTACTACTACTACTACTACTACTACTACGACTACTACTACTACTACTACTCTACTACTACTACTGAGGCTCTAATTCATTCTACTACTTCATGCTATGTACAATACTGATACACACAGCTGATGATGTTTTGCCAAAGAGAAAAGGCATCATATGTTTTTTCATAATAATACTGGTTGTTGCTATTACCTACTATCCCCACAAAGTTTTTTTTTAGGGTATATTCAGATATTTTAATCAATATAAAGCTGCTTGGGTTAATATTTACATAAAGGATGCACTACGTAACCTCTTTCCTGTGTGCGGGACCCACCACCCTGCGTGACTCCATGAAGATGATTTATCTGTTTAGAATGTTCCACAGATTAGCTTTTTCAATTCATCTAGCATTTAGTTCAAATATAGATGTTTTAATTTGCTAATGAAAGTGCCTTTCTTCACACGATTTGACCTGTAACTTACCATAGTGGCCTTACCTGCTTGTCATGGAGATAGATAGATAAATAATCGATACTGTGGAACATTCCTGGCAAAGCAATAACTTCTCCATGGAGACAAGTGGGTGATGTACCGTTGCAGCCAAAAATGTAGCATAGTGTACTTAATATCTGCATAGTTTATATTTTTTACAGGACATTTAGTACGCCAAATATCAGGTGTGTAAATGCAGGGCCAATCCAGACAACCATTTCTGTGTTTTTTTGCGCCAAAATACTCAATATTTAAAATAGTGAACATATTTCTCAATCCTCAAAATACTCTTTAAAACCCATATTGATGGTTTTCTGATAGAGTGCGCCAAAGTTCATTGTTTTCATGATAAACGCGCACAAACACCAATGCATCCCTCATTGTGCTGCAGTGAGACCGTTTCATGTCTTTGCACTTCATAGCCACATACACCTCTGCTCCTGCCTTCTGCATACTGAATAGCTGACAGGCGCACCGTGGGTGCTGGGGACACTGTGGACCTACAATGCCTCTCCCTTGTGTCCTCCCCCCGTCCCAAGCGACTGATTTTACACGGCTGTTGCTTTTTTGCACACTGGCAGATTTGACGCCGCACCCAATGGAGCTACTCTCCTTCTTTTTTCTCTTTCTTGAGCCTTTTTTTCCTCTTGAAGTAGTCCGACCCTGGGGAAGAAGGATCAGCGACCTTTGACCTCACCTTTTTAGGGGTCGTCTCCGGTTCTGACACTATGGCGAGGGTCCATGGCAAAGGGCGCCACAGGTGCGTCACACTGGTAGAGGCAGTGTGAATGTCATTGTTAAAAAGCCGGGAGGTTACATGGACTAAAATAGCAGTGAGCACTAAATCTCACTCGAGCTTGTTGGTGGTCTGACAAAAACATGCAGTTATAGATCCTAACAACACATCTTATCCCTCATAAACTCTAGTCATGCCGACAAATGTGACTAAGATGTGTGACTAATTGGTCACAGGCTGAGGTGAATTTTATGCTTTCACTTGTGGAAAAACTGCTAAAATGGGTAGTCAGTTCCATCCAATTTGCAGTTTGGACAAAATTATTAATTTGTTTATATTTTTTTCAATTTCCAGTTGGATTCATTCCTCAGAAAAAAAAAAACCAAAAACCCAAATTTCCAGTATAATACGGGTTCTAACTGTATAACTGACATAATGGTTTAAAATATATATAGTTAAAAAGTTCATGTTTTATAAATTTTGCAAAAGCTTAATGTTACAAAACCTTCATAACGTGTGCTTTATGAAGTTGTAACATTACGCTATACATGGATTTCAGAATGATAAAAATGATTGGACAGTTACCATAGCAATTAACATTCAAAACTAAATATTTCAACTTTTGAATGCCAAAGTCCTCATAATGACACCTATAAACAGGAAACTGAAACCCAAATAGGCGTCCTCGGTTAAATTTTCATTTGAATACTCACCCTGTTACTTCATTTCTCACAATTTTTTTAAAACTATTACACCGTGAAATATCTATATAACGCTTCATTGTGTAATCAGTTACCCATGACAACCCAATTCTTCACCAGATTAACCCCTCAGCCATGGCGTCCAAATTTGACATGTTGCCTCCTCCAGTATCCCCAATGACCTCCAAGCCCATCAACGTGTATTACCAGAGCGTGCTCGTTCGCATGTGTACCTAGTTCTGTAGTTACAAGCAGGGCCCCTAAAAGCCAATTACCTCCGCGCCCGCACGGTGAGCGCTGTTGCCCTGGGGGGAGCCTGGTCCCAAGTGGGGCCTACCATGGTCCCTGCACACAAAGGGATACCGTCTTTAGGTCCCTTTTGCTATTACCTGATTCGTTATGTCGCCCTTTTTCGTGGGTGTGATTCCGCGCCTCATGACCGGTGGGTTAAGAGCAAAAGTGCCTTGTTTTTGCGTGAGTTAACGCTTGGACATAATTGCAGTCAGGGGGGGTCATTCTCTGATGAACATATACATTATATAGAAAACAAGGGGGGTTGGAATAGCGTGCGGGCATGTGTGAAGTGGGTTACAGTGAGGCCTAAGAATAACAGAGGCTTATGTAGGGTGTTGAAGTGATGTGGATCTGGAGGTGTGAGATGGGGTGACTTGGGTGGAGGAGGGTCGGTACGGTAATTTAAAAGAATAAATCAACTAAGACAACTCTACTTCCTTTCTATACAAACGACTTCTTGTAATGTTGTTCATGTGATAAATAGATTTTTTACGCCAATACCCAATCAAAACTGTGTCCAACAAAGAGGCCTGTCAAACAATTAGTCATAACCAGAGGCGCAATTGACTACACCTTGGAATCACAACGGCAGACCACCACGTACGTTCAAAACGAACCAACACGTATGGGTTGAGTGTTGTGTGATCCGGACTGTTTACTACGAACAAACGACAGAAGATGCTAAAAGACCCTCAAACGGCTCATGCCTCGAGCGCGCACCTTCATGACCAAAATTTTTCCTCTGATGCCATGGAAAAAATTGTCTGTAAGATCCTTCGTCAATGTGAATTAAGAAAAGCTCAGCCTGGACAATGCCCCTAAAGTACAGTGCGAGAACCTAAAATTCGGTACGTTATGTTAGTACAACTTTACGTACCTGACTGACCGTTCCCCCTGCTTGGACCCTTTTCGAGGAAGCGTTAACTACAATAAACACATACCAACGGGTTAGTAAAGTGAGATGCTTAGGATTTCTCCGTATGCGGCTAGAACGGTTACAAAGAGTCCTAGGACCGGAAGGGATGGACCTTGGGTGACCACAGGCAAAACACCAAACCCCTCAAATTTGGTAGTAGTCAAGATGGTACCAATGGTAGGTTGGTGGGGCTCTCACCGCGCCGCCGCAGACCAACAAGGAGCAGTCCACACACCCTTGGCTCCGTGACGCCTGAGCACAACACATACAAAACACTGCCAACATCATCACCCCAGGATCACAACGAACTTGGGCGTTCTTGAAGTACCACATACCCACATACGCCCCAGAATGTCGCTTACCTCAACGAAAAAACGGAATGGCCGGCCCCTCAGAACCTGAACACAATACAGAGTGAGGGTAAGGATCAGATGCCAGCCGCCCGGGCCAACCCACAAAAAGGTTGGAAAACAAGTAAAAAAACCATAACCGTTCATTAAGCGGGCATACCGCAGACATAGCATATTATTCAGCCTAATCTGTCCACGTTGCGAGAACTTCCTGAGTACGCAGTGCAAAAGTATCAAAAATCACGAAATAGTCAACAGTACGGGGAACAGAATATACTAGCAGACCATGTCTGTCGACAAAAGAGAGCAGGGACGGCGAACAGCTCATGGCAGGTGGGGGGAAGCAACGCAGCCGCAGCCCTCATTCTCGCACTTCAACCCCCCAAACCAAAAAACCGGACGAGCAACCCGGAACCGCGGTGGAAGGGTGCTGCCCAATACCCTGACAAACAGCGCAAAAAACAGCAACGTAAACACCTACGTCAACGGAGCCGTTGTCACAACCACAGCGATCAAGATAGACCATAAGGGTGCGAGACATGTGAGGATATGGGAGCAGAACGCGTCTGCGCTCAATCGCCCAGAGATGCCCGTAGCTGCATCTAGGCAGGACTGTACAGGAAGGGAACAGACAACAGGACCGATGACAGGGCATAGGAAAAAAAAAGCAAAGACGGAGCAGGATACAGGATCCAACAAGAGGTAAGAAAAGAGATAAAAAGATGAGACCTAACATCAGCGATAACGAAGAATACAGCACGCGTAAACCAGACTGCGGGCCCACAGTACACCCCTGCTGACTCGCTACAGTAGAAACAAGTGAAAAAAAAAAAAGCCCAAGGAAGAAAAAAAGAAAAAGGCACATGGGCGGACACCGAGCAGACGGGCCACGCAGAAAACCAGAATGGGGTGGCCGGACTGCAGCCAGGCACCAACACTGCATGCCTCCGGGAGCAACGGCGTGATGCGACAGACCACACTCACAATTGGGGAACCTGGAGGAACGGACTCAATGACCGGGTTATGTTCACGGCAAAAACGAGAAGCAAAAACAAAACACTAAGCGCAAATGTACCGGGAGGGAGCATGCAAACAAACAACCGGCTTATTATGCTACAACGCACTACCTATGGACACAGCGTGATACTGGTGGCAGACAGGCCCCGAATAAACAGGTATTACCAGGGCCGCCATTCCGGACGGCAGCGGTGCGACCCCCCCCACTACACCCCCCCCAGCCCCACCCCCCACCCGAGAGGACAAACCCAAACCACCCAAAACCAACCGGCGGCCGCGACAGAAGGGCATCAAAGACTGCACAGAAAGAGACCACCCCGGAGCAGAGAAACCGGAAAACGGGCATCCAAAAAAGGACGAAGATTGCCATAGTGACGCCATAAACAAATTCGTATAATCCAGACTTTCTAGTCCATAAGACACTGAACAACCACCTCAAAACACAAAACGGCGACGACACAAAGGACAGCTAGATAATATTACAACAACTCGGAAATCTATTTTAGGAACTACGACCTCCCCCCCCTATTCCCGTCCGCCACGGCCCTCATAGCACTCATCCTACAAACACACTGTAAGTACCGCCTGTTCAAGAACCATCCCATTATCACCCTTTATGCTCGCCCTGCTTTTGGTCTCAGGTGCGCTCGGGTGAATGTTTCTTCCCCGGGTTGGACTTCAAAACCTGGTAACACAACAAAAAGAGACAAGGCCCTCCAATCTAATTAAACCTGCATCACATTGCAGCCCGGGCTACTCTTGTTCCCCTATACTCCTTTGTTGTCCTTGACTAAATTTTCAATTACCCGCCAAATCACATAGCATTGTTAGAAAAAGTTATCTTTGCTATGGCTCGCTGCTTTGTTTTGTTTTTTTCGGGTCATTTAAACACCCAGTGCGGTCCCCTTATTCCTCCTCCTTGTTGGAAAGCCTGGGTCGGGAGAGAGCGGTTAAAATTTGCATCCACTGGTGGCTGTGGGCACCCCCTTTTAAGCTGAGGGATGGTCTGTTACTGTTGTGGGGTCTTTTGACTTCAATTTTATGATACATAGTTTGTATTTTAAAGGGTCAGGATGGGCCAACCGATCGATTGTTTCCTCCTGATAGAATTCACATCATATTTTGTATGCTCAAAGCCGGCATGCTAATGTTTTTCCATTTGGGATGAAAATAAGAAAATAAAGGGTAATAGATAAGCGCACAAAATATAGGACATTCCTTAGATAGCACCTGTTCGCTCTAAGCCGGTTAGTCGTAGGAAGGGGCGTAACCACATAATACTGTTGTATATTGTACGCTAACCAGTACAGATCTGACAATTGCGCTTGTGACGTCGTAAATAGTAGACCACTGTGGGCGTGGCTCAGGGGATCAGTGGGCTCGCGTCGAGCTAAATAGACTGGACAGGCTATTGGGTGCTAAGTAAAAGGACCTGACCGCAAGGCCGTCTGTGGGAGACTATCGATGAATGTCTGGGTCAGGGTAAGTCTGAAAGCCCTTCTTCCTAAGAGGCCAGCTTCTTGTGACCCAGCTAGGTGTCGGGCCGCTGAGCAGCGGCTGTGACGGGTTTGTGATGGGTTTGAGTGAATTGCGTGTGTGTGTAGGGGCAATAGGAATGAGAAGAGGAGTCGCTGGAGGGCTAAGAAGTGTGAGTAACTAGCTGGGCGGTGTCTCACCCATTCACCCTGAACTCTGCAGATCCTTGGGCGCCACCTGGATGGGGGCAGGCCGAGCGACGGGAATTACCAGCTCAGCCACAGATAACACACATGCGACACACCGGCAGGAGACCCGCCACATTGACCGACCACAACCAGTGGCAGCACCAGTCGTCGAACAAAAACTTGCCCAAACCACCGGATGCCGCACCACCGGCAGCGAGACCCCCACCGGGCCCCCGTCCGCGCCCGACCCGGATGCTACTCCGGAACGGGGCAAGGTAAGACCCAACAGGACGCCACACTACAAGAGAGCGCGAACGAGGGACGGACTAGACGGAAGTAACGGGAGGTGATTGCTGTGAAAGCGTATGTGGGCCCAGAACCAGCGTAAAAACCACGTGAAGGCACTAGGTGCACTTGTGCGGGGAGACCCGCCGGCGGGGCGCAGGGAGGTGAAGGACTTTATCAATCCTGAAGGTGCCACAGAGTGGCATAAAGGTAAGACCAGTTAATGCTACGGAGAGGGACGCAGCAGAGGCGGAGTTGGCAAGAGTTGTCAGTTCGCAAGAAGAAATACCATGTCGAGAAATACGAAAAGATGAACTCTAACCGCAACAGGACAAGTCGGGAACAAGAAGAGGGGGCGCGAGCCAGTCCATGTGTGGATGCAAGGGGTCGCCCCGAAAAAACCGGAGGACAGAGCACCGGACAGTGGGTGCTACACTTTAAGATGGGGGCGCACCAACCGAGCCAGGGTGTTCGAGACCTCAGGCAACGGGCCTCAAGTGAGCCGGATGCAAGCCGCCCAGCCTGAGAGTAAGAGGGCGATCTGGGTAAAGCCAAAGGGAAGACAATTAGGGGATAGGGAGGGAGGGGGTGGGGAGAAAGGAGGAGGAGAAGTAGGGAGGGGAAAAAGGGAGTGTGTCAAAAAAAAAAAAGGAAAAGAAAAACCATGCAGCCCAGCGGTTTTCTGGGACACCGCTGACAAACTAGCCTCTTTTTTTTACAATTTTCTTACTTTAATACTTCTTAACTGATAAAGCCCAATCTCTAAATCTTGTTTTTCAATCAGACTTTACTTAATCTGTCACATGCAAGACTTTTCTTTCTTGTTACCTTTAAATATTGTTTTTCTCTCCCCATTCAATTCACATTGGTTCTTCTCTATTTGAGCACCAACATGTTGCCATCCCTCCTTACTGCACTCCTTTTCAAACCTGGGTTTGTCTCTCACTGAAGATTTCTATACTACATTTTTAAGTTATTAGCACTTTTTTTTTTTTTTTTTTTTTTTTTTTTTTTTTACAAATAATGACTTGATACATTAGCACCCCTTCATTTATCCCACAACCCAGGGGATCTAGGGTGATAATTATACGAATATTTTCACGGACTAGCATTACTTTTGCGCAGACCTGCTCCTTCAGACCTCCCCTCCTTTCTCTTTTGCCTTCTCGTCTCCTCTCCTCTCTCTCCCCTGCATCCTCCTCCTCTCTCTCCCTACTCCTCTCCCTCCCTCTCTCCCTTCTCTTTCTCTGCCCCTCACCTCTCTCCCTCTCCTCTTCACTCTCCTCCTTCTCCCCTTGCCCTTCTCCTCCCTTCCCGATCCCTCACATCTCTCTCCCTCTCCCCTCTGCGTACTTGTTACTATAGTCTGGGGCTCGCGCATGGCACCACGCTCTGACGTAATGGACCTTGCCGTCATTTCCGGACACAGCCGAGAACCTCCCGAACAACCCAGGACAGTCGCGATGTAAACAGGTCAAGACACCTGCAGCAGACCGCCCTTGTTGAATACTTTCCGGGACAGGTTATTTTTTGTCACAATACCGAGGGACGCAAACAACTTCATCAAATTTCCACACATGAGGTAAACGAATCTATGAGTAAAACCCGTTTATACACCACACAAAATAACAATCAGCAGCTGATTGTGCCATGGTGATAATAATCATCGTGCAAACTTTGTCATAAGGCTGGAAGTGTAAACGACGATTGCTAGTATTTAAACTTGTTGTAGTAAGTAACAAGACTCTTTATATTTTTTTGACGCATAATCACGAGACAAGCAGTAACCTCCCTGCGCCAGTGGCTGTAAGTGGACCGCAGAAAAGTGCCTTGTCATGTTTTTCCCACCGCATTAATAATTAAACAGCCCAGCTTATACTATTGCCCAGCTTGTGTGCTATGGGCGTGAACACACATTCCTTGTACGGTGAGTAGACAGTACCACTTATTATTAAAGGGTCAATAAATAACTGTTGCCCTCATCAATTTCAATTACATTTTTGTCTATGATAGGTTTTGTGCACAAATGACTAAATAAATAAACGAATTATACTAATATAATATAATAATAATAATAATGAAGAATAATCATAAAACAACGCTGTAATAATAATAATAATTATTATTATTAATAAAAAATAATTCTATGGTAGAATTTGCTGTTGCTGTTTTTGCAGATTTGTCCTGGTTTATGTTTAGTATCTTATTTATTATGCGGACAACAAAATTGATTATTTTTTCAAAATACTTCAAATACCTAAATGGCATATGGTACGTTTTCATGGTTTCCTAATTATTACTTGATTTGGGCATTGCACTTGTGGTAAATATATTTCATAGTTTTACATTTAGCAGAAGTTTGTGGGAAAATAAAAAAAAGTTGAGAAAGAAAAGTGCAAAAACACAGGAAGTAGCAGTGAGTTGTAAACCGGAAACTTCAACAATACTTAAAACAAATTCCAGCCAAATGCAGGGACGGTGTTGTTTGCAATTTATTTTTAGAAGTCTAACCATAGCATTTTGGGCAGTTTAGACAAATTGGTTAGATATTTCTTTCAAAACAAAGAGTTACATAGCCTGCTGCCCTCCCATCTCAAATTATGACGTCAAATTATAGGTCAGTGCAATCTGTTAATCACCTGACTTTGAACCAGCATAAAACAGTGACCCTCTCTGTTCCCACCATGCTTACCCAAAACAGGATTTAGCTCATTTGTTTTTCAACCTTAGAATTTAGTCTGCAGATAGGGCCTGAATGGACGTGTCTGTCTAGTAGTTCATCATCATTGTTTTATATAAAGCATGTTTACAGAGAATGTAGATCACTCAAAAGTTACATTATTAAGATTGCAAAGGAAGATAGTTTCCATTGCGTGTTTTTATTATTTCTAGGATAAACATGGAGCCATTATGAGATGTGGGCTGTTGTTAATATTTAGATACGGTATTTTATATATAGATATATTTTAGTGTTTTACCATCAAGGGCCAAAGTTGGGTTAAGATGTTTTAGTAATGATGACTTGACAACTTGTGTTTTGCTTTTTTCTGCAGAGGTGTGCTTCCCACCAAGAAGATGATGCAGTGCTTTCATTTCATGGTTGAACCGGTCAAAAATGTACGGCCAAAATAAAGGTAAAAATGAAACAATATTAACAGTAATTGCAATACATTTAAAACAACAGTGGGAAGTCTTTTATTTCAAATGTTAAAATAAAAACTTTAGACTAAAAACACACCTAAACGCCATCTGAAGTGCTCCTCTTAATGGCATTAAACTTATCTATCTCCATGGAGACAAAGAGCTCACAGAAGGAATGTGTGTTTTTCAATGTATTTTTGGCAATAAAATTTTAAATGCAAGATAGATAAGTTTGGAAGATTCCAGGAAATGCAATTATAATCTCCATAGAGACAGACAGGTGACAGACCCCCCACCTGAAAAGCAACAAGTGCATCTTTAATAATAATGTCAAAAATTAAATGTTTTTTAAGGATTTTAATTTTAGGCTCTGACTAGACAAAATGGCTTGTTTATAGTCCATCGTCAAGCCCTGTTCAGCTGAGAGCTGACATCTCGACGCAGACCTGAACGATACGTGTTGTGGGAATCCAAACTATTACATTTGTTATTTATTTACTGTGACAATAAACAATCATATTAGATTCAAATGCAGACATTTCTGTGACCAGTTTTTAGCAGTTCCAAGCTGTTTTTTAATCAGTTTTTAATATAATCTCTTTTTGGATCAACCAATCATGGCCCTTTTGTTTCAGCAAAAATTCAATGCCCAGTAACTTTTTGGCCGAGGTGCACGCACACAGCACGTACTTGCACTGCAAGCTTTCTGATTGGCTATCAAGTGCGTCGGGGAGCTGTGCAGTACATCCACTTAGATTTGTTGTTGAACTATAAACCAGCTACTCTATCCAATTCTGTATTTTATAACGTAAAGAATTGATAAATGTAAACCCACTTTAGGGACACATTAAACTGCACCAGAAATCAAGAAAAAAATGTCTAGAATTTAAAGACCCCCCCTTCCTGATATGGTTTTATATATTGTCATTGTTAGGTTCTACTTGTGGCGTTTGTCATTGTAAATCTCTAGAATTTTTAGTCTGAATGAATAAGTGGCACTGAAGTAGCGAGAGCAATGGCACATTATTAGGGTCCTCTAAGGCTAGGCCGAGCCTGGTGGGTACTGATATTACATTAGCTGATCATGCTAAAATAATAATCTGATATAGATTTTGCACTTTTAAAAGTAATTTTAAATGTGTTCTTTTGGCTATGTAGACCTATTTTTTAGCAATTTTATTCAAGTAACCAATATGACAACATGTATTACATTCTTCTTAGTGGCACGAAAAAAACACTAAGGATTCTGGGAAAAAGGAGGCCCTTTTGTTCTTGCAGACAGAAGCTGCGCCCTGTTTGTGCATTCTGATTAGCCTTACGCAGCAGTGAGAAACAGTGACTGATGTTTTTGTTCAACAGGAGGTGCACAAGAAGAACAAGAAGGAGAAGACGGAGCCCCTGGATGAGGATCAGTTATTTATTGTGGAGTTAGCCAAAGATATCAACCGAGTGTGTCAGGTAGGGCCGTATTTGACTAAAGACATAATAATTTTGGTTGACTAAGACATTGACCAATTAATTGACTAAACGATTAAAGGCCTACAGCCATTGTGCATCAGTATAATGATGGGTGACAAACATATCTATAAGAAAGATATCGTAAGAAATGTCCAAACACCAATATTTTTATTGACATTTTTCTAGATACACTTTTCTAGCCTCTTAGGGTGCACACACTCACACTAGATCAATCAAACCCAAGCACGGTTTAACCCCTAAAGGTTCGTTTGTCCAATGTTTGTGCAAACAAACCATGCCCAGGCACAGTTTGATCGGGATTTGGGCAGGCTGAAGGAGGTGGACCATGTACAACGCACGATTTATGTTTACGAGCCTTGTCTTGTGTGCAGAGTGGAAGAGGATAAGAGGAAAAGTGAATAAACTCTGCTCCAATCTCACGACAAAGCCATGTTTACCTTCAATAAGGACTGTGGGCAGAAGTTTTTAAGCCCTCTCTCTTGTTTGCCTCGCTCCTACACACTGTTGTTCAATCCACAAACTCCCAGTGGAGTATCGCAGCAGGACTCATATCTGCCTCACTATTTAAAGAGATATTTCATGTTGCTGAATTTATTGTCCCTGTAAGGACATTTGTCCTCTTCATTTGACCCATCCTTCAGTGCCGCTGGGGCAAGAAGAAGAGAGCACTGCAGTGCTGCTCCAGAGATTGAGCTAGTCTTGGTCAAGACTACCTTTACTTATGGTGCATGTTTTGAAAGGAAACTGACCCAGACATGGGAAGAAACATGCGAACGTAGCTGGACAATTTTACCAATTTACCCCCCAAACATCAACTTTGAATACCAAGGTCTGTACGATTGGAGATGAATCTCAGTCCTAAAAAGGGCTCAACCCCAAGGTCCCTAAATATTACACAGAGCAAAGCAGTGGGTAATGTCAGTCTTAGCAAGCATTAGTCTAGCAGTGTGAGTTCCCAGAAGGGGAGGTGAGGCTGAGAACTGCTCTCTAGCTGTGAAGCAGGTCTTCTTTTATAGTTGCCAACACCATGTCATAGGTGGTTGACATGTTCTCTCTTCATAGCTCCATCAGACATACCGTAATAAGATTATTGAACATCTTGTTTGTAACTTTGGCCTTAATTGGTGAGCTGTGAAATCACAGCCTCCCACATTTTCCTCTTAGATGCAGTAACAGTCGGCACTCAACATGGTTTTGAAGTTGCATGGCCTATAAGGACAAACACTTATTATAGGGTTTACAGTTTACAGATAAACATAGTACATTTTGAAATAAGGTATAAAAAGAAAAACAAATAGCATATACCATTGTTGAAATGGAGAATATGCAGTATGATGACGTGTATGGGTACAATCCTAAAAATGGCAGCATATAGCAGCTTACTCTGAAGACTTTTATCTGTTTAACTGCATTATTCCCATTTTAGAAGTCTGACGTTCTGGAGCACATCTGGAACCTCGATGACACCTGGTCTACGCTCCTCTGCAGATTCACCATCTTGGAGTGGGGCAACATTCTGGAGCAAAAGGTGACACAAAAATTTAAATAAAATAAAATATACAAACCTAAAAATGGTAAATATTTGAAGACTATCTGCATTTCATTTTTATGTGAAGAAACTTATGCAAACCGATGGATGGCCCGAGATGGATGAAACCAGGGAATTTGATCTCTATGATGAGGACCATGTTCAACAAGCCAAGGCTGTCATTCTGAACTGGGTCAAGGATCTAAAGGCACAGCCCGAGGTAAATGTTTTGGAAATCCTTTCTTAATAAAAGAATATTTCAAATTAATTTTATCATTTTATGTTTTTAGCAAAGCGTGTGGCCTGGAGAACCCGTGACAAAGGCGTTGGAGGACCTGAAGTCGGCCTGGCGTTGGGGGGCGTGTGCCTAGTCTGGTTTCGGCCATGGAGCTTCTCATGTGGACTCTGGTGCTGCAAAGTCCAGAAAAGGTATACATTTCTCATATTCATGCAAACTTTTTGTTAATGTTGATAATGTTTTTTTTACTTTTTTTTTTACATAGGATAATTTACCTCAGCAGTGGCTTCTCTCTGGAAACACAAAAACCCCAGAATAGGTATGTCAAGGCATGTTCAAAGATCTTAGTGTCGAAAAGCTTTGGTCACTAGGGGCCAGCTAAGGCTGAATGGACAGTATCATATCATAGTGTTATGGCAAATTTAAACCAACCCTTCTACTGTCTCCTCTCAGGTGCCATTCCTTATGTTCCTCAACCAGGTAAATAATACATGATTACTCTTTTGTTACTTCTTTTGATTCTCCATATTTCAGAACCATGTATCTTTTGTCTTTTCAGTGTGGGATTGGATTACTGATATGCCAGGTAATACAGCTCTACATTTACTAAAACATATGCCTGTGTTGTCTACAAGACATAACAAAGTCTCTTCCTACAGTGGACATAACTCTAGACTTGGACACAGCTAACCCTGACTTACTGATCACTGGAGACAAGCGCATGCGTTGTGGCTTTGATAGGAAGGATGTGCCTAACTACCACCAAAGGTTCGATGGCTGGTGGTGTGTGCCGTAGGGGTGCAGGGCTTTGACTCAGGGAGGCACTACTGGGAAGTGGAGGTGGGCGAGCGTGACTGGCGCCTGGGCGTGGCCAAAGAGTCTGCCCTGAGGAAAGGCTTCAAGTCCCTGAACACTGACACTGGATATCTGACCCTGCGCCTGGAGAGAGGCACTGAGCTGAAGGCTCTGACCGTGCCCTTCACTGCTCTGCCCCCCGGGCTCATCTCCAAGAAAGTAGGCATCTACCTGGACTACGACCAAGGCCAGTTGTCCTTCTATGATGTGGACAAGCGCTTCCACATTTACACGTACAACGAGCGTTTCACTGAGAAGCTCTTCCCCCTGTTTGGCACAGTGGAGATCCTCAAGGATCTGGTAATCAGGGCTCCAGTGGCTAAGACCCAGTACCTCTGCCCTGGCACCTGTCTGTGGGCCTGAGAGCACTTTAAAACATCACAACATCCTAGAAAAGTAAACAAGTATTTAAATCCAATCAAATATCCTAATAATATACAAGACCATCATTATGCAATGAAACCTGCTGTGTGACTGATATATGCTGCTACTACTGTATGTGATCAAAGCACTTACTCTGTACTGTACATTTGCTCTGTATTTCAAAATTACCCCTTAGTGTTATACTATAGTATAGTATATAGTATATTGTGCTATACACACCATGGAAATATAATTTCTATAGAATAAATAAAAAAATGTAAAATATAGTATTTTGTCTGTTTCATTTCTTTATATAAATCATAAATACAGCAGTGATATCTATGTGATTTATCTACATTATACTTCGTCCACATAATAGTCTGATTTTTACTGTTACTGTAAGTTTAAATATTTTGTTCACAATCCCACAGTACGTATAAGTAACACAGTTAGCTGCAAAAGTAAAATTATTATGTACAATAGACTGTATAAAGTCTGTATAATATATACAGTTTGTTATGTACATTTAAAAAGTTTGTAAAACTCTCACTGTAACTAGGACCATGATGATGACGTCATCAACGTGCGCCGCTCAGGAGGTTTCGTTTTATTTCAAAACAACATGACAGCCACTTTAAAACAAGCGCTAAAAGCTCATTTTGGCTTTGACCGTTTTAGATCGAAACTACAAGAAGATGTGGTTAAGGCAGTCGTCAAACGTAAGTTATGGAGCACAATTTACCTCTTTAATGAACTCATTTGGAGCTACTTAGCAGTTAGCTGCTGTGATTGTCTTAGTGATAGTGTGACACATTTGTTCTTTGCTGTTAAGGTTCTTTCTCTGAAGTATAGCGCAGCCCTGACTGATCTCTTGAGCACATATGTTGTCAGTAACAGGATTGTGTGTTTTGTGTAACTTGTGTGTGTGTGCGCAGGTGACAAGGATGTGTTTGTATGTATGCCCACTGGTGCAGGAAAGTCTCTGTGTTACCAGCTCCCTGCTCTGCTGGCAGAGGGCATCACTATGGTCATATCTCCTCTCATCGCTCTCATCCAGGTGAGATCCCGGTTTGTCATGGATTTTTTCACATTACTACACACTGATATGTGCTATACAGTACATGACTTTTTTCTCTTTCAGGACCAAGTGGACCGCCTGCAAAGCTTAATATCCCTGCCTGCTCTATTAACTCCAAGCTGCCTATTGCAGAGCGCCGTCTGATCCTAGCAGACCTGGAGAGCAGTAGACCAAAGCTGAAGCTGTTGTACATTACCCCAGAAATGGTGGCCTCTCCGTCCTTCCAGCCATGCCTCTCAGGGTTGTGCTCCCGTGGTCTGTTGTCCTACCTGGCTGTAGATGAGGCTCACTGTGTGTCTCAGTGGGGACATGACTTCAGACCAGACTACCTCAAACTGGGAGAGCTCAGGGCTAAGTTACCCGGAGTGCCCTGCCTGGCCCTGACCGCGACAGCGCCTAAGAATGTCCAGGAGGACATAGCGCAGTCGCTCCGGCTGCAGCAGCCACTGTCTTTTGTCATGCCTGTGTTCCGCAGTAACTTGCACTACGACGTCATCTTCAGGAGCTCCTGCCAAACCCTTTTGTGCACCTCCAAGCCTTCATCAAACAAGCCCTCACACTGGCCAATGGTGCCAAGGAACAGGTTGGTTTTGGTATATTTACCTAGTTATCCTACACTACCAGGCCAGCTCGCCGCATCCTTTCTGTAAATGCACTCAGTTGAAATGTCTGCTGTAGTTGACATACAGTAATTTAACCCATAACCCATCCTATTTTTTATATGACCAGGGTTGTGGAATTGTATACTGCCGAACAAGAGAGAGCTGTGAGACTGTTTGCCCACCAGTTAACTAAGCTAGGAGTGTCTGCTAAACCTTATCATGCAGGTAAACAAACCTCATTCTGTGCTAATATCTAAGTTTTATTCTCATTTTTGATTAAATGTTTTAAACTGTTATAGGTTTAAAAGCAGGAGATCGTACAGAGGCCCAGAATGACTGGATGCAGGGTAAAGTTGTGGTTATTGTAGCCACCATCAGCTTTGGCATGGGTGTGGACAAGGCTAATGTCAGGTACAGTTAACATTACATGAACATTTTGCTTCAATTCCTAAATTATTCATTATTTCTATTTATTTTTCCACAGATTTGTAGCTCACTGGAACCTGGCCAAGTCCCTGGCCAGTTACTACCAGGAATCGGGTCGTGCGGGCAGAGATGGCCTCCCCTCCTCCTGTCGCACATACTACTCTGCCAAAGATAAAGAGCAGATCAGCTTTCTCATCCAGCAGGAAGTCAATCGCAGACAGGTTAACAAACACATGCGCACATTCAGTTTATAATGACAGCATGACAGTAATGAACTGTCATTCATAAGTTGTATGATCATTTGGAATTGTAAAGATTTGTTTGGACTGAATGGATTGAATGGACTTTGTCACATTTTGCATAGGAGTTCTCCATTTAAGAGGCATACTTACAAGCACTACTCAAAATTCAGTTTCAATTTATTGAGCTTTTTATTTAAACAAGACCAAATTTGCTTTCATCAGATTCTTCTAGTTGTATTTATTGTATTGTATTGTAAAACTGTTTTTGAAAATTTATGCAAATATGGGCATTTTTCTATATAATATAACATTTGCATATGGAAACGCTAAATTACTCATACATTTTTTTTTTTTTTTAATTATTCATGTACCAAAAAAACATGGCTTCAAAATGTCCAAGTAGTTTGATAAGCTTTGTAAACTTATCCATATTTTTTTCCACAGCAAAAACGCGGGTCCAAAAAAGAGTCCGATAAAGCTGCTATGAAAGACTTTGAAGCCATGGTCAAATTCTGTGAACAAGAGGGGTAAACACACACAGTTTTTATTTAATTCTACTAAATAAGTGCTTTTACTCATAATAATACAGCACCAATGTGACACAGTGCCCTTTTATAACATGCATTCAAAAGTCTGTCCAGCAGAGGGTGCCATTTATGTAAATATTCCCTTTGTTTAGAGGCACAAAGGAACATTAAACTGCATGTTTAATTGAAGGCAGGTCTGAAGTCTTGTTGCCAAGTACATTTCCTAATCTGTGACTAAACATGAATGTAAAGCTGGTTCTTCCAGTAATATGTAAATATATGACTCAGCTCCATCTGTTTAACACATGAATTCCCCTTGTATTCCTTGTCTGTGCAAGTTTAAAGGTGCACCGCCTGCTTGTGGCAGTGGAGATGTCATTGCTTTGCCTGGAATGTTCCACTGTATGGCATTAAACTTGACTCGCTCCATAAGGGCTACACCAAGCCAGGTTAAAGGCCCTGTACCTGTTTTTTTACCCATGTATTTGAGCAAAATCTTCCCGGTGCAGATATATTGTATAAGCATCTCTTGAGGTCAAAATGAGACCACTGTGTACGCCGCATCTAATTATAAAGTTTTTCTTGTCCGAGAATCCGAAAGTGTGGGGTTGGCATGCTAGTTGTTGTTAACTTTACCATGACAGCAAAACTCCCGCTCTAGCTTCTCAAAGTTGTGAAAAGCTCTTATAACCTCATCGTTTTTAATAATTAGGATGCTTGAAATGCATAATGTAAGTGAGGAGTAAACACAAACCATTTAAAATGAACTAGTTCTGTTTTTCATGTTTTTAAGAGTTAAAATTAGATACTATGCATTTAAGCAATAACACCTGTAATTGGGTAAATACAAGATAGATTGATTTATTGCCATACTATGGAATTCTCCAAAGCATTAACATCTCCATGGAGACAAGCAGGTGTCTTACCACCCACCAGAAAATGTACGCAGTGCACCTTTAACTCAACCAGGCAAAACATTGTACACAACAGCTGTTTATCTTAAGAACTATGTATTCCACCTGTAATATAAATAGAGATTGGGCAATTTCTCCTTTCTCCTCAAGGGATAGCCCAGGTATGCTTTGTGGAATGCTGGCCAACAGGTATTTTTGGCAGGTAAACTGTTTTTGTCACCTGCCAAGTCCATGTCCCTGCATTGCAATGGGACACACCCAGAGCAGAAACTTTCATGGCATTGCATTCACGTGTCAAATATCATTGGACATTGTGGAAAGCTGCAGAACATGCCCAGCCCAACTTCGTATCAAATGTTCGATGATCCTTTCATTCTGGTATTGCGGCAACAACAGCAAGTTACGCATGGAAAATCATCATGCTTAAAACTACCACTGTAAACAAAGAAAAAAAAAAAGTTAGTAGGTAATAGTGTTCTCACGATACAAACGTTTCAAACTCGATTTTGATACTAAGGAATTGATTTGATACTCAATACTGAATCTGATACCACGATGATGATAAAAACACTGTTTATTTAGACAACAGAATGTGGTTTTCAACTTTAAATATGAACTTTTATATTACCATGTGGCCTTATATCTGTGTAATCCCTCAGTAGTTTCATAGTGGTCCATGGGTGTATACTCATCTATGTGTCTTATACTTGTGCTGATACAGCTCAAGATCATTCTAAAAATATTCAGGAAAGGGTCATATCTGTCCTGTTAATATAACTTTAGTATTGATACTTGCTATATCTAATTTTGATCCTAGTATCAATTAGTATCTGATTTTTGATACTTTTGACAACTTTTGATAAATCAAATCAAAATCACAATTGGCAAACTGCAAATGTAATTTACCATAATTTTCTCCACAAATGACAAACTATCCTATTCTGCTTAACAACAGCTAATCCTGTTGTTTAGATCTGTACAAACATGTCCTAAAATGTGATTTTTGTATTAGTTTGGTCATATTTCTTTTGTCAGTTCTTCTGGGCGTGTTTAAAATTTGAATCCTAATATTAAAAATATATAAATAGCTATAGCTTATTTCAAACTTACAGATAAACGTTAACAGGATAAAGAATGCCCCAATTTCTATGGGGCTGGCGTTGGGCAGGTGCTGTAACTTGAGCCAGATCTTGTTCAGGAGGTTGAGTGACTCTTCAGCTGGATCCATTCTGTTCAAATACAATATCACAACAGTGTCATGCCTTTATTATTTGTGCAGCGGTTAACAATAGTATGCTGTTGGTTTATTGATAGTTAGCAGGATATAGTGCCTGTTGCATTTCTCTAAAACCTAGTTAACACCATTATATTTAAGATTTTAATTTAAAAAATTGCATAGTTCTTTTTAAAATTTCGGTGTAGTTTATTATTTTACTTACTGGTTGGACACGGGCGGCAGATTTGACATGCATAGAGGTAACTCCATAACCGTCACCCAATGTTAAACAGTTCTGCGAACTGCCACTGAACTGATGTAAAACTATGATAAATATTCACCACGCGTACTGTACCACCAAACCAAGTTTTAGAAAATATCGACTTTAAATTTGCTGGTAAACATAATGGTTGAGGTTCTGCTTTTGCACAAAAAATGAAATTTACTGCAAAATTAGCCACAAATGTTCATCTTTTTTCATCTTACCTGGCAACTAATTTTTAGGCTAATTTTCCGTAAGATCTAGGTTACTCAAGTACTAAATAAGATAGCCAAAAATGTTTGCGTATCTTATGTCATCGCAATGAGGCAAAATTAAACATGGCTCCACCTATTTGTCCAATTCAAATGTCCCAAATATGGTCAGTTTTTGCCTTTTTTTTTTACACATAAAACATGATGAAAAACTTGTAATACATTTTTTTCATTACATTTATGTAGGTAAACTTCAGAAGATGATTCAAATTTATATCTCTAAAATTTAAGATTTGTTTCTATTCACCTGCAGTGTCTTGCCTTATTAAGTACATAACAAAATGTCCCCAAAATGTCACTTTTATTCTTATGACATTTTGTAATGAAGCTGAACTGTGACCGCTCGCTCAGGTTTTGGAAGTAAATTTTCCGTTCTTTCTTCCCATAGACTTTTAGAGAGAAGTTCAATGGCATAACAGAGGTTAACCAGCTACGTGGTAACTTATATCCATGGTTGTTTTAAGTTAAAAAAGAAAATTTAAAATGCAGGATTCTGCCAAATGTTGTAATAACTTGGTGGTTTCAGAAACAGATTTCAAATAGAATTATAAGTCTTGTGGTCAACATGTGGCTGATTATCCCAGAGCAAGCTTTCAAACATTTAATAATATGATTTTTTTTTTTTTTTGCGGAAAGTCTATGAGAAAAATGAATGGGAAATTTAATTCTGTAACCGCGGGGTGGGCGGTCACTGTTGAGCTTCGTAAGTGCATGTTGTTTACCTCGCTAGCATGCTTTCACAACATGCAGTCTGCCTTATTATGAAGGGAGTGGGAGGGTCTCATGGAGAGTGAAAGGCTACACTAATTTAAAGCATGTGGCGTTTAGGTTGTGTGCAGTTTTACAGTGCACACAGGATTTCAAAAACACATTATTTTATTCCATTTAGAATTATTATTATTAGTATATATATATATTTTTTTTTGCATTACATGACGTGTATGTGACAGTTTCACCGTGTTTACCTTTGTGCAGTGAGGTGTGCCCAGGCAAAACTATCAGTACAATTTTGATGTGTTTCAAATAGATGATTTATTTTGCAATATTTGTTATAGCATCTTAGCATCTTGTAATCTTTTAGTTTACATCGTTTTGAAAATGCTGCAGTGAACTGTGAATTGCCTGTTGAAGTGTGAATTTTATGTCAGATACCGTTTCTAGTGCTATACTCTGTTTTCTTTACCCTGTTTTTGACTTGCAAAAATAAGTTCCCTATCTATCTATTCTTTTAGCTTATTAAAAATCAATGAAATTACATGCATTTTTGAAGGCATGTAATGTTTTGTTAACTTTACATGATAAGAAAGTTTTCCAGTTTTAACAAAAACTTTTAAATTTATCCTGAAAGCAAAATTTTTACAATGATGGATAGTAACTTTTAAACACTAACCAGCAATTGTTTAGCCATTCATAATTTTATCACACAATTTTTAAAAATATTTGGCAGCATTTCAGTAATGCTATGGCAGTAAAAATATAACAACTTAAATTTAAAATATACTTCAAGGTGTCTGCCAATCCGTGAAAAGTAGTTGCATCTGACATTATACAAGACTAGACAACTTCTTAAACTAAAAACACTTACCAAAGCTAGTAGCAACATCTAACATTGTTCTTGTTTCTTTTGTGCACATGCTTCAAATCCTCACCAACATGTTTTTCCCTTTTAATGTAAATTCTCTTACCTGTGAGAAATCTAGGTTTTCCCCACACTCAGAATACTATGGGAATATGTAGTTTGTCTGAGGAGCGCAGAGCAGCCCAGGTACCGTGTGCAGTCTCCTGTTCTCTCCTGTGTTGCTGCTAGTACGTCAGGTCAAAGGAGGAGTCTCAAGATTATCCCTAACATGTAAATTAGCTTTAGTCAGGCTAATTACTTCTCCAGGGAAGTACAGATTGTCCTAGATAGTATTTTGTAGTAGTACTTGGAGTTATACAGTATGCGCAGTACAGAATACAGTGTCCTTGGTTTTCTCTCTGTCAGTGGAGTGTGGGAGTGACTGACTCTTTGTACTGCTCTCCAGCTCTCCGTCTCTCTCTCTCTTGCTCTCACCCTCGCTCGCTCTCCCTCCCCCCTCCTCTTTTGCCTCTTAACACGCCCCTCCTGTTTACACCTCTCCTCTGCTAGTTGGCATGTTGTTGAAGTGGTCAGTCTAAAAATGTTCCAGTGTAGCTGCGTGCAAATTTTCCTACAGGTTGAAAATAAAGGTAGCGTGTATTGAGTATTAAGTTTAAAGAGATTCTTCTGGGCTAGACCGCAAAACATATGAGAATACTATGTGAAGAAATGTCAGACATATTTTTTTGCCTCTAAACCCCAGTTCAACCTGTTGTATAACATATGCGCTGACATGGCAGAGGGTTACGCAATAACTGTAAGATCAATACTACTGCACTATTACTGCTCAACAGACTATAACAGAGGCTCCCAAAATAGGTTGTATGTGTCATACATATACAGTTTTTTTTAAAGAATAGATTAAATACATTTACGTAATTTTAAGATTCTCGCAACCCCCAGTTCTATGTTTTGCAACCTCCGCTTTGGCAACCACTAGCCTATACTACTCTGCACTGGAATACAATTGGCAACAAAACAACTGCCATTTCAGAGTATATACTTTGGAGTGCTAAACTATTGAGCATGTGGAGTTTAGAGTAAGATTAGAGATGGGATTATCTTTCATTTACTGTAGGTAAAAAATATCTTTGGGAGGAACAGTTGTGGGAATGTTGGAGGCAAACATGAGTCATTTAAATTGGTAAATGAAACCTTAATTTCAGGTGCAATTACCCGTCTGTCACATTAAAATAATTATATCATTGAGAAAAGAAGAATCAGAAAACTGTGATGTTTCTTCTTACAATAATTGACACTAAAAGTTGATATCCCTACCTACATAAAGCTCATTGAATCACTGTATTTACGACAAAAATATGGTTTTGGTTGCTTATTCTGCCATTCAGATTGTCATATTTGCTCCCCAGGTGCCGCCATGCCACCATCTCCCAGTTCTTTGGGGACCAGCCTCCGAAGTGTGGGGGAAAGTGTGACTTCTGCTCTAACCCCAAAATGGTGCGTGCTCAGATCGCCCGTGCCGCCGTGCTCAGCAGCAAGAGCCATGCCCAAAGCGAGAAGCAGCCGGGCCGTTCGGATTCATCGCAGACCAGTACGAAGGAGGCAGGAAGGGCTACGGCTTTGAGAGGTCAGAGAGAGATTAGTTTGGAGTGGTATTTTCATTGTTTTCCTGCATGTTTGCTACTTTAGGGCCTATCAGATCTGTAGTTCTGACAAGGAAGTCAGTGAACAATTTTATGGTACCAAAACATTTTACCGTTAACGAAATGTAAAATCATTCATTCTTAAATTTACTGTGCAAATTATTGCATGAATTTATAAAAGGCAGTGATGGATGGTCTGTGTCATTCCCTCAACTTTTTGGTATTGATTTGAATTTGTATACTGTATGGTAAACGTTTAAGATTTATAATTCACAGCGTCCTGATAATCCCTGACCCTATTCTGTACATTTTTAATTCATTTTGAACATGACCAGTCAGTCACTATGCATCCCCAGTTGTTATTATTATTTATTTACTGATAAGGTGGTTTTTCATGATTACAAAAAAAATCGTTTAGGTTCCGGCACCTGCTTGTTTCCATGCAGATATTATGTTATTGTTATTCCGTGATTGTGTGATTAAACCTGAGATCACTGGCTGTAGTGTAATGAGACACTACCAAAATTCTGGGCATCCATACCCCATTACCTGTGGCATTTATCTGCCCCACTGCCCCGCAAAAGTCTCCATAGAAAGTGGAAAAGAAGCAGGGCATTGGTGGGATTAAGATCCTACCTGGTGCAGTCTTTGATGTATGATCGTCACCTCAAGCAGTTGCCTTGGATAATTACTGCTTCCTTGTGCACCACTGCTCGGAGGCTACGTGGCTCCCAGCCTCCACAATGTTTCAGCGTCTGCAAATGGAGCTCCGTGCAGAAGAATCTTACAAGTAATTTCAATGCACGCTGATCCACATTGCCCTGTTTAATATGAGCGCTCTAACAAATAAAACTTTAATCTTGAATGACTTCTTCACAAAACACATGATGCCCCGACCTCTGGCAATTTCAAATGCAAGCCTTTACATGTCAACAATTATACATGTTTTGAATTACAGCTATGTACATTTGAGCTTTCCAGCACCATTCTTGCTGTTGCCACCCATACACCTAGGTACAACAAGGACTTCCTATTCAGGAGTTTTTAGCTGAGGTGGTCCCTAAGTTTGAACAACTGTTGATCTGTGGGGACTTCAGTATTCATGTCTGCTACTCATCTGGTCAGCTGGTCATGTACTTTAAACCTCTTTTGCCTTAAATCAGTTTGTGGAAACACCAACACACAAATGCAGGGCATAAATTAGACTTGATTATTTCCCAAGGGCTCTCTATGTCGCTTGCTGAAATATCTGGCCTCCCCATCTCACATCATTTACCCATTATTTTGGAAGTTTTTGGCCCCTGTCCCAGCCTCCTGTCTGAGCCTTCTGTCCCAGCCTCCTGTCTGAGCCTTCTGTCCCAGCCTCCTGTCGTTGTATTATGACTTCATCAACAGCTGTGGAGTTTGCTTCTGCTTTTAATAACTCAGCATTTTCTGTCCGCACTGTTGAGGGTGCGATGATATTGCCCTGTCTGTTGATGCCAAGCACTCTGTGGTCCTAGTTTATGTTGGATTTAACAGCGGCTTTTCATACAGTCGAACATTCAATTCTGTTGTCTGGATTTTTTCATGGTTTAAATCATATTTGACAAATAGAACTTTTTTTGTCAGGATTGGTGTCCTGTCCTCCTCAGTGAGTGTCCCATGGCTCAATTTTGGGGCCCATGCTATATTCACTGTTCATGTTGCCACTGGGGTCAATTATTTCAAGTCACAGTGTAGCCTTTCACTGCTATGCCGATGACCTGCAGATTTACTTGCTTGTGTTTCCAAATAAAAGTGGTGCTTTTGAATCTCTATGTGACTGTATTGCAGACATAAAGTTGGGGTCGAAGCAGAATTTCCTTCGCTTAAATGTTTTTAAAAAATGCAGGGAAAATTTTGGGTTCAGGATCCAGTTTGGACAGTAACCTCGTGCACGGACTCGGGCCACTCTGGTGTGCAGTGCGTAAAGGCAAACATGAAGTGTTGGAGCTGTGCTTAGTCCCAGTGCTTCATTAAACTAAAGCCTCACTCATGTCCTCTGTTTGATTGAAGAGTTTTCTCTCAGGTCACATCGCCATTTCATCCTCTCTGTTTCGGTCACAGCCATAGACTATATAGAAGTCTGTGGTCACAGCACGGGCCAAGGAAGATCCAGCACTGCACTAGGAAATTGCACGTGGTCATGCATGAGGGCGTGTGGCTTCAAATGGATAATATTGTTGAGAATAATGAGTGGAATAAACAGCCCTTCTTTCTGTTTTGGCCATTGACTTAGATGTGCAAATCTGAATGTAATTATTATATCTGATGTGGCCTATTGATGATTGATGATTTCCTGATCAAACACTTCCTCAAACTCTCTTCACTTCTGCTCCTTTGAGTTTGGCTTTTCCCAGTTTCTCCAGACTTTGTGTATAGCTCCGAGCTGGTAAACAAAGCTCTGCACTTAATAGGAGTTTTTTACATCCCGCTTGTGGCACACTGAGCACCCTGCGAAATGTGTAGTGCATAAGCAAGCTTTTTTTAAATGAAGCCACTGACCTGTAGCTTAGACTGCCATTGGCTTGCCTACATCAATAAAGATAAGTTTAAAACCACACTGTGAAGGCAAAGCTGTATCATCCCATGGAGATGAGCAGATGCATAATTGTTACACAGCTCACCTTTAAACGATTTTTAACACAGGCACTTTGTATTTTACAGGTATGATGAAGATGAAGGTGGTACCGCTGAGAATGAGGCCCTACACAGGAAGAAGGAGTTTTCAGATCTCTACAAGAAGCAGATGAACATTAGAAAGGTACATCACATTCTGTACTGGCTGAAGTTATGGTCTGTAGTTCTGCCTGAGATCCAGCTGTGTGCAGAGGAAAAGGTAGACTCTGCTGAGGCCATGTGAGAGAGGAAAATGATTACCACATGTTGTACTGGCACAAAGCTCCCTTACAAGTTTAGCAACACTGCAAAAACAAGTCCAAATCTACATGAGTTAAAATGACTTAAATTTATAGGTTAGGTTCCCATGACTCCACAGTGTCATCAAAAACATACCCGGAGTAGTGTTTTGTTTTATTCACACATGTTTAACACAAATCCTGTTTAGGCTGAGTTTTTCTCTTAAACAGAAAACACTCCACCATGTGGTGTCATGTGGTAACACAGCTCCACTATGTTTTTAAACTCTATACACCTTCACTAGAATCATTTGACAATTCTAGGGCTGAAATGATCCAATCTCTATTGAACAAAAGGTAAAAGGTAGCTGTTAACTTGAAAACTACTGCTTTGCAATGTCACAAGGTGGAACAAAGTATTTTGAGCATTGGAGATGTAGACGGACTAAGAATAAAGGGTTACTCAAACTCAAAAAAATTGAGGTGCATAGAGCCAAACTTGTGTAATGTTTTTAGACATTTACTGGTAAAATTTTTACATTTCTATTTTTTGTAATCTACTTCAAAGCCATCCTACTACTCAGCTGTCACTATAATAACACACTTGGACACGATTCTGCCTGTAGTTCCAATGAGCCATGTCACTCAGCTGTATGTGTGAAATTTGCTGGGTTAATGTTGGGATATGTCAACGTGTTTATTAGACGGAGCAGAGGAGAGGGCTGTCTCAGGTCATGTCATTGTTGTGCACTTATTTGTCATCTTGTACTAAAAAAAATCCTTTCATTTGCAGGGATCTGTCAGTCAAGTGGAAGAGTTTGTTCCACCTGGTAATGTCTCTACTTGTATACTTAAAAATCTCAACCATCATATATATATTTTTAAGGGGAAAGTAAATTGTTTTCAGAAAATACATAAAAATATACATACATATAACCCAGCCATAAAGTAAAGATTGAATGAAAAGATGTAGATGAAACAATCTGTATTAAAATTGTGTGCAGAGTAATATTGAAAGTAAAAATAAGACATATATATTGGTTGGCCAATATATCAGGCTAATATTTGCACTTAGCGTATCGGCTATCGGCCTTAAAAGTCCAGCAGAGGCCGATATTTTATATTGACCAAAATGCTGCCAAAAGACTACATGTGTTATGGGTTTATGGTAAAAGAAAAAGGGCTGTGGGTGAGTTTGTACGTCACTGGGGAAATATAAACTAAATTGGCCAAACATATTGACCCCAAAATATCAGCAGAACTTATCGGCCATCAGTTTCTCTGGATTCTAAAGAATTGACATTGGCCATGGAAAAAAACATATCAGTCAATCTCTATTGAAAAAGTAAAAAATATATCATGTAAGCTTATTTTTAAACTGGTCATTCAATTTCTTCTTCATTCAGTTATATAGCAGTGGAGTACATGCACACATTTTGGCATTGAAAATTTAAGTTTTTTAGCGGTAATGCTTTTGATTTACATCTTTAAATAGATGTAGGATTTTGCAAAACTGGAGTGAATAAAAGCTAATAGGGGAAATTGTAATTGACGTGCAATTCCAATCAGAAGAGGAAATGAGCTTACCGGTATGAATTACATTTTCCCTTTTTAGATTTTCAACTTATTAAAATATGTTATGGGGTGTTGTTTTGCTAATTGTATGCTAACATGATGCTTGTATGTAGCTGCTGACTGTCCTCTGAAGGCGGCAAGCAGCCAGAGGATTCCCAGGCTGACAATAAAGGTACGGAGCTACATTCAAACAGAACTAACAGTAATGACCAAGTTAAGAAGGTTTCAAATCAGAACTTAGTCAGAGAGCGAGACGTGTACAAATGAGACGACAAGATAATGTGATGATATCCATGTTATACTTTTATTAGTGTGGCATTAGTATTAATCTCATGTGGGAAGGCTTGTAATATTAAAATGCACTTGTGTGACTTCTGTGCAATCAGCAGTGTATTATTTCAAAAGATTAAGGTTAAAATGTGTTTAATAACAATCTTCTTCATGTTGATTTAACTGAAATGGAGCATAGTCATGGTTTATATTGGTCATATTCAAATAACAGCTAAGACCTAATTAAACAATACAGACAGATCCATCTATCCATTACTTTTGCTTAAACTTAGTACTGAAAATATAGATACATAGTTTTTGTATTATGCAACCAGATGCTGGTTAAGCATTAAAACAGTTGAATAGCCCTGGTAAAGGGCCTGTCCGTGTGCCCTTTGTTAACTAGAAATCAGATTTTATGTATTCATTCTTATTGTTCACATTTGTGCCTGTATTCTGCTGTTACAGGCCAGAGAGCACTGTTTGTCTCTCCTTCAAGAGGCACTATATGGCCACCAGGGGGCAGACACCAGTTTCCCGTGAGTATGCCTTGTATTAGTTATGTGTAGTATATGATATTACATTTAAATCACTATTTGCCCAACATTTTTCTGTCAAAATGTATATAAGTATTTCTTATATGACTAACACTTGTTCTATTACTTTTAGTGCAATTTTTAACTCAAGCAACAAGTGTACTTCTTGTTAGTAAATTGCTACTTTCCACATCCAGATTAGAAATGAAAGTAGTGAACTTTTAATATATTATTCAGATTAACATTTGTGTAACATTTGTCTTTTTGCATTTCTCAGCTCTGATTTACTGTCTTCAGCTGTGGATTTGGAACATGAGATCTTCAGAAGCAGTAAGACTTCCAATATTTACAAAGCTGCAGTTCTTAAAAAGGTTTGTATCCAGTACATTGCATTGTCCACACTGTCGTATGTATTTGAGAAGTGACTGGTGACATTCTGTGCAGGTTTCAGAGATAAAGAAGACGCCTGCTGCAGAGACGCCAGGAGTGGAAGAACCGGAGAAGAGCAGAGAGCAGGAGAGCAAAGAGAACAACACACAAATAACAGAGGAAACGTCCGAAGAGGAGACACCTTCATCATCTTCATCAAATATGGGCTTTACTTTGGCATCAGAAATCTATTCAGTAAGATGGGTCTTTACATTTTAATACAGTTCAACAAGTTGTGCAATGATTCGGCAGGTTCTTATTTTATTTTTTAGACTCATTTTGATTGATGCATGTAGAAAGTTTCTCGGACACAGTTGCTCAACAATATCATACAAAAAACATTTCCAAAAAGCAAACAAATAGTACAAAAATTGTATTATATTTACTAGCAAGTTACGGAATAGTAAAAGTACAAGAAAATAAAAAATAACATAAATATAACAATAAATATACAAGACAAAATTAAACCCATACATTTATTTTTTTAAGAAACTAATAATGGCAAATTTCGAAATGTGAGTAAAACTACTGACTTGAGGCAGTTATAATGAAAAGCGTCTATAACAATATATATTTCAGTTGTTAGCTTATGTGGGGGTTGTTTTTTGCTGATATAAAGTTGGAGTGTGCAGAATTTTTCTTAAATATTTCATAAACATTACTGATACATGTCTCTACTTATAAAGTTTGCAATAAACCCCCAAAAAGGCTGTTTTGTGATAATATTTTCTGTCCTCAGGATGACTGCGAATGACAACCCAGGTTTAATTATCGTTATTATTTTAAACCAGCAGGAGCATATTCATTAATAATTAACCATTGGATTTATATAGACCCTTTTAAGACACCCAGAGCTGTGAACGGGTTGTCACCTCTCGACAGACCTGACCTTGTCTTGGCCTGGTGATGTCTACTTTTTTGTCTCTATGGAGATGAATAAGTTCGAAATACCATACTGTGAAACATTTCAGGCAAAGCAATAACATTTAAAAACAACATCCATTTAAGCACCCTCCACCAGACATTACATTGTGCAGTTTTAATAAAAATGGTAAACCCTGTAATTCTATTTTATTTTATTTTTTACCAGATGAAGCGCAAGAGAGTGGGTGCAGGTCAACGGGGCTCATCCAATCCCTTTCAGACTGCAAAAGAACTACTTAAACTCTCAGAATCAGAGTCTGAAAACTCTACAGATCCCGACTCCTCTGTGACATCGTCAGTACGAAACAGAGCCAACCCCACAGCCACCTCCTCCTCCTCAAACAGCCCGAAGAAGAAAGCCCTAACCAAGAAGCAGCAGAAATTAGCAGATGCGGCCAAAAACTCTCGGACCATTTCTCAATATTTTACTAAGAAACAAACAAAATTGGAAAATGTGACGGAAAATGTGACAGAAAATGTGACAGAAAGTACATTATGCAAAACAGTTACAGATGACATAAGCCCACCGCAGTCACCAGTTCTTGAAGATACAGAAGGGAGTCCACTGGAGGTGGAAAGTCCATCTGTGATCACAATAGTTGATGATGAAGATATGATCATTGATGAAGAGGAGTGTGTCCAAGTGCTTCCAGAGCCATGTGTGACGCCTGAGCCAGAGTAAGATCTTTTTCAAATCTAAGCAATGATCATCTGCTTTTACTTCTCATAATATATACATATATGTTTTTTATTTAGAAGAAACAGTTTTTCTCAAGTACAAATTTGCCTTACTTTTTTTCATTCCCACTTAGACAAAACAAAAAGGAGGAAGTTGTGATTCCACCTCCTGCACCAGAGGTATGCGTTTCCTTTATTTCTGGAACATTTAAAAACATATCTGTGTAATACATTAATATCTCAATATATTATTCAGCCCTGATTTACAATATATTTTTTTTCTTTCCCAGGTAATGCAGAAAATCAAACCAAAGAGAGAATCCTCACCTCCTGCAAAACGTAGTCGGCCAGCAGAGGGCAGCAGGCGTGTGACCTTTAACCCCCACATAGATGAGAGGGCAGTGCTTCCTGCGGACACTCCCATAGCGACATTCAAAGAGGCGGCTGATATAGTGGTCCGGTGTCTGGACCCTTTTTATACTCAGGGGAGGTTTTCTACAAAGGTGAGACAAAACTTCAGCACTTCAAAAACAACAAATATTTAAATATGAATTGAATTCAGCGCAACACTTTAGTTTAGGGACCATATATTAAAGGCTAACTAATAGTAAAAGGTATAATAAGTGCTTGGTTATATCTCTGTGTTAAAGTGTTTAGACAAAAAAATGTTATAAAAAATTGTAATAAAGCCATATTTTAGTTTTTAGTTTAGTTTTAAGTATTCAGCCATAAACAATTTTTGTGACATTATAAGTTTTTTAGCATTGTTAGCAAAAACATGCAATATAATGCTAAAAAGCATGACTAAGTGTTTTATAAATACTAATACTAATGACTGAATAACCACTAACTAGCATACCAATGACCACTTAGTTAGCAGCTAATATGTGGGTCCCCTAAATGAGTATTACTGTTACAGTTTAGTGATTTATTTACAAATTTAATAATTTTTGATCTTTTGAGAGAGTTTCGGTCATTTAAGTGCATATTAGTTACTCTTCCACTTGAAATAAGAGGTGAAATTTTAGTTGGCTTTGGTTTAAACTAAACTCAAGTCTAAAAAGTTGATTAAGTGGAAAGAAAATCTAACAAGTAAATATTTTATTCAAAATACTGTAGCTTAAACCATGGATGATGTCATGATTTAATTTTACCTTATGGAGTTTTTATAGAGATTGTAACAGTAATATTTGTTTTTTTTTTTACCACATGTATGTAAAGGTATATATCTTTTACATTTTAGGAGCTGTTCAAGTCATTTGCCCGCTTTTTATCTCACCACCTCGCAGAAGGAGCTACAAAGGGAAGAGAGCAAAGTAAGTACAACAACCTTCTGCATTGTATATGTATTTTAATTTAGCATTGTAATAGTATGCGTTCAAAATGTGTTGATTTTAAGGCCTTTATTACTCTGAGAGGAGGGGTACTATTTTTACAGAAACATACACAAATGTTTAACCTGATTGTTTTAAATTTATAGCAGTTAGTGTAATTAGTGCCATTTTATAGCTATTAACCTTAATTAACCTTATCTATTAACCTTAATTAATCTTAATAAAGCGATAAGAAATTTATAATAAACAAATAGTTTATTAAGAATAATTCAGGCATAAAGGATTAGGAGTTAGTGTGGGTATTAAGTAATGACTAAGCCTCAAGTATTCTTAAAAAAACTACTATTTCTGTCCTCAGTCTCAACATTAAATAGTACGTTCTGCTTTACATCATATAAACATAAACTATATATGTATTTTTTTTTTTCTTTTATAGTCAAAACTGAAGCCAAAGCTCTTATTAAGAAGTTGTTCAGCACAGTCAGGCGCTGTGAAAGTGAAGACGACTGGAAGCACCTTAAAAGACCCGAGCACTGTAGAACTATGGACAACAAAGTCTAACATTAAAACACACTCATATATTTATATATATTTTATATATATAAATAAATAATATGCCTTCTCCTGTGCCTATAAGCTGCTCTATTAATGTGACCTTTGTGGAGCGATTGCTGCTCCTTATTTCTGCTTCCTATGGTTAAAAGCAAAAGAAATGCAATTTTTAATACGTCAAGTGGACAGACGATTACAGCCGTAGCATTATTATTCGGTGTTAATGTATTTCTTCGACCAGTTTTTGTTATAATGGTTTTATAAAGAATACTTGAATTAATGTTTGCGGACTGAAATGCTGTATTTGATTTAAGAGTTTTCTTATAATGTGAAGGCTTCTTAATTTTACTATTAAAATATGTCAGAGAAGTTTTTATTGCTGCTATTAGATCGTCTGCACCATAGAATCATGGGGAAGTGTGCACGTGGCCTTAAAACACGCTATACTGGGTCTCCAGGAGTTCCAATGCTACATAAAACTGTATCTCTGTCAGCGGCTCTTGTTACATGTGTTTTTGAAGGCTAATTTTTTTTTTTTTTTTTGCGCGTCAATTTTTCAGTCAAATGCAAATCAGAAACTAGACAAAGCACTTTTGCAAAGGTGATATGTACTAAATTTATTAATGACGACTGCTCGGCACCCTGCTCGTTGGTGTTGGACAAATGATATAAAGTAAGAGCTAAACTCAGTTTATTTCCATTCTGTATGTGTAGGTTTAACTGAAAATCTACTATTGATCAAGTTAAATAACACTGAAACACTGAAATAAAATGTAATTTTGTCGCGGACCACAGCTTGAGTGGCACTGATCTATGGAAATGGTCATCTTGTCATAACATGTCAAAAGAAAAATATAAAATCTGTCAACTGGATCAAACGTTGTAGGAGTGAAGACGTTTTGCTGCTCATCCAAGCTGCATTCTTCAACATGGATCAGACCTGGACGACACACATATCGGGGGATCACACAGATGTCTTGTCATAACTTGGTGATAGTGTTGTGTGAACCACAGCTGAAATGTTTACAATAAAGTTGCATATTCTATTTTGGGAATGACAATATTATGTCACAATAAATAATAGCAATGAAATAAGTTAATTTGTCCAAAGTGTCCTGTTTTTCTGTTTTATTTTGGGAAAAAACCTACTGTCTGTTTGTCTGATAAACCTTGTTCTGGTGCATTGTTAACATCAAGCTGACAACAGACTAAAGGTGTTTAAGCTGTAACTACTAACAATATTTTTCTACAGATTTCATGTTATTTTAGCAGTGAGGATGGAGATGTCAGTGATGGGACCTTTAATAAAAGATGACGTCATTTACAGTTGTGATGCGTTCATGGCCCTTCGTAATAAATACATATTACAGTTTAACATGCTACAATTAGCGAATAAGACTTAAGTTATGGCATTTGTGTTTTGCTGCAAAGGACCAAATAGAAGTGAGTATGTGTTGAGATGAGTATGAGTATAAAAACAAATGTTAATAGTTAAACAAGGCATTTACTTTGTTAGTAGACTGCCATTTTATTGTTTGACTTGAACCCACGTATTAAATAATAGTTTCAAAAAAGAAACTATACTGTGTTTTACCGGTCAACAAATACAGTTTTTTTTTTTATTTATATATTTTTTTAAGTCGAATAACGCCTCAAAATCTTCTGATTTCAATATTTCTGACTTCACTTGAACGCCTCATGAGGACAGGACCACTGTGCGCGCGGCGAGGAGGCCCGGGCGCATCCCATTTCTGTTCACCTCCCTCCTCGCCTCCTCACGGCCTCGACTCCTCAGCTTTAAACCCCGCCCACAGACCACATCAACCAATAGAAATTAACTAAACTATTTCCTATTGGCCACTGTCCCATGTGGGCGGGACTTAGAGCCGAGGAGGCAAGAAGTTGAAGCTTTAAGGAGACAAATCATTAGAAATAGACTTGAACCGAGGCTGTCAATTTGCAGAAGCCGAAGCGTGCATCAAAAAGACATCCTTCTCCTCCTCCTGACTACTTTTAAAGCATTTATCTGCAACAATTTACACTGAATCTCCTGCAGAATCATTCATCCCAGCCTCAGTAGCACATGGGAGGCTACTTAGCAGGTGCACAGATTTTATCCAGGGCAAAACCGTCTAAAATGATCTGAAACTGCAGGGAGACCGTGCGTGCGTGGATGCTGTTGTGCTACTGTCACTTCCGGGGCTCTTTTCTGTCTCCATCTCTCCCCCAGCCTCGCCTCCATCGCTGTGAGAGGAGGCACAGCAGAGGAAAGAGGGAGAAGCAGCCTGTTCCCAGCGGCCTCTGATGCTCCGCGCGCCTGGAACCATGGAGGAGCTCGAGACTGAGGAGGATGAGCCGTGGTACGACCAGAGAGACCTCGAGCAAGGTGAGACAACCAGCAAAATGCAAGAAATCACTGGTTGGGTGCCAAAAAACCCATATAATTAGCTGTGTTAGGATCTTTGGGGCTGCCTGTTGTAAATTTCATGCATGAGTAAGCCACTGTCTTGATTTGTCCTTCAGATCTGCTGCTATATTCCTCTGCCAATTATTTAGATCTTGTCAGCAGTGGGTTTGTCTTTCAAAATACCTCAGCACTCCTCAGCATCTGTGATAACATTATCTTTCTCCTGTGTTGACCTATTGGTGCAGCAGGCTTTTGACAGTGTGAAATTATGAAAATACTAGAATACAAAGAGCCTATCTGTTCAAATCCAGTCAGTGAAACCATAGATAAATACACTAATCGTAGCCTAAAGGAGACGTATTATGTAAAAAGGCAAGGCAAGTTTATCTGTATAGCAAACTTCGTACACAAGGTAATTCAAAGTGCTTTAGCGTAAGAAAGATATTAAAATCACAATATAACAAATCAAAGCATAAATAATCACAAATAATCATCATAAAATTAACATTAAAGGAGAAAAGTGCAGAGTAAAAACCTTTCAGTCATATCCACAGATAAACAGAACTGTTTTGAGCCTGGATTTAAACATTGTCAAAGTAGAAGCCTGTCTCACATCTTCAGGAAGATTGTTGTTGTTTTAGCTGCAGAAACTGGAAACACTGATTTCCTATGTTCAGTCCTGGTTTAATCCTGGTTCCGTCCTGGTTCCGTCCTGGTTCCGTCCTGGTTTCAGTCCTGGTTTCAGTCCTGGTTTCAGTCCTAGTTTTAGTCCTAGTTTTAGTCCTAGTTTTAGTCCTAGTTTTAGTCCTAGTTTTAGTCCTGGTTTTAGTCCTGGTTTAGTCCTGGTTTTAGTCCTGGTTTAATCCTGGTTTAGCCCTGGTTACATCCCAGTTCCGCCCTGGTTCCGCCCTGGTTCCACCCTGGTTCCACCCTGGTTTCACCCTGGTTTTTCAGCCCTGGTTTAGCCCTGGTTTAGCCCTGGTTTAGCCCTGGTTTAGCCCTGGTTTAGCCCTGGTTTAGCCCTGGTTTAGCCCTGGTTCAGTTCTGGTTTTAGTTTGGTTTAGTTCTGGTTTCGTCCTGGTTCAGTCCTGGTTTAGTCCTGGTTCAGTCCTGGTTTTGTTCTGGTTTCAGTCCTGGTTTAGTCCTGGTTTAATCCTGGTTTTGTTCTGGTTCAGTCCTGGTTTTGTTCAGGTTTCGTCCTGGTTTAGACCTGACCCTGGGCACCAGCAGGAGGCTGGTCCCTGAAGTCCTCAGAGTGTGAGATGAAATGGGACGGGATGGTGAAGTCTATTTTGAGCCACAGGAGCCAGTACAGAGACCTGAGCACAGGACTTTTGTGCTCGTACTTCCTGGTTCTAGTCAGGACCCGAACAGCAGTGTTCTGGATGTACTGCAGCTGTCTTAGCGCTCAATTCTACTACTACTATCTACTTTTAAGAGCTTTTAACCACCCTCATCTTTACCTTTATCAGCTTACTTAAAGCTGTATTTTAAATAAATGAATGCAAGGCTTGAGAACATTTCAGTTTTCATCTACCCCCTATCCCCGCCCACTTTTCTGTACTTACTTCTGTGCAGTCATTCAAAAAATTCAGACTCAGGATCATGCATGTAAGGTTAAAAATGTGGTAGTTAGTTATATGAGTTGACAGTACAATACTATATTCAGTAGTTCCTAGGGTTGTCAAAAGTATCAAAAATCAGATACTAATTGATACTAAAACTAGTAGCGAAACTAGACAAGTATCAGTACTAAAAAAGTCACATCAAAAGGCAGAGAAATGAACCTTTCCTGAATAGATTTAGAATGATTTTGAGCTGTACCCGAACAAGTATAAAACACACAGACCTGGTTGATTGAGGGATCGCACAGATGTAAGTCCACATGATAATATCAAAGAAAATACTATAATTTAATGTTGAAAATGACATCAATGAATCGGTATTGAGTATCGCGTTTCTTAGTATCAGTTTTTAATATTGTGACAGCTTTACTTGCCCCGTTTAACTTAAAAAAAAACAACATTATTCGTTATCCAACTACAACATTTGATGTATAAAGATCTTACAGTCGACATTACTGGAAAACCTCCCTGTTTCACCACTGAAACTTGACTTAAATTTGATCATATTTAGTTTTTAAAAACCCAGATCGTATAGCGTCAAAGATAAGCTGTCCCCATTCTTCAGACGTAACAAATGTTGAACCAAAGTGCACTGTATTGATCTTGTGGCTTCCTTGATTGCACATTGACCAACAGTATCCTGAAGGAACCCAGACAATAGTTAGTCTCTGTCTGCTTATGTATCTCTACTTTTTACTGGAAAAGGCCGTGTAATATACTGCAATCTGTGTTCTAAGCAGGGGTAGAAAGTAACTTGGTATAAATATGTCTTTGTAATTGAGTCGATTTTTTGAGTAATTGTACTTTTTTGAGTAGATTTTTAAACCTGTACTTTTTACTTTTACTTATGTACAAATTTGGCAACAGTACTTATACTTGTAATTGAGAAATAACTGTACTTTTACATGAGTACACACAGTGCTCTTTCCAACACTGGTTCTACCCCAGATGCCCTTCCTGAGATAACTTTTAGATTCTGATTTAGATATAGTAAATACAATTGCAAACAAACACATGACATATTAGTAACCAGTATCCAGAGCCTTATATTGTGAAATAAAATACTGTATAATTATTATTTTCTCCTGTATGCTTAAATAAACATTAATAACAGTATAATTAATCTTATTAACATTTGCACATAAAGCATTCAGATAATTAGCTTAGGCAGTGTGGATCAAGTGTCTTGCCTAAAGGTTTGAACCAGCTATTCTCCAGTTAGTGGGCAAAGACTCAACCCACTATATACCAGTTTCAAATAGCTACTACAAATTTAACTTCTACTCTCTACCACTACTAAAACAAAAGTAAGTTTAAGCATCCGGTCATATGCAACGTTTTGTGAACCAGTTTAAAAGCTGTATTTTGTTTTAAATAGTTCATCTCAATGGCAACAGCCTTAATTTTTCATCATTGTGAAAACTATGGCCAGTCAGCTGAGCTTTATTCTTTATGTAGCTTTTGCATGACCCCAGCTCCACACGGCCCTCTCCTGATCACCTGCTGACCCAGAGAAGTAAAGCTGCTTTGGACTTCCTCGTCTCCACAGTGATATGGATGTTCCAGACTGTTGCATTATCCTGGTTCTTAATATCACCTCGATCACGCCTTGGTAGAGGGTCACAGTTGAACACATGTGGCTATAAAGTCATTTACCATAAACGATGTGGTTATGTAACTGGCACAGTGGTGACTGTGTGTTCAAAATGGCCTGTTCGCTGTGTGCAGATGACGTCACGTTAGCCAGGGCTGTTTTATCAAGTATAATTATGTCAAAGAAGCTAAAATATACCAAAGAAAATGTTTTGTAGAACAATGAAAATATGAAAAACATATGGCGATTTAATTAAAGTTTAATTTAAGAAGAAATAAGGCTTTACTTTATTGCCCAAATATGCAGCCGATTCTGTTTCACTTTTTCATGAATAAAATATCAATTTATTCATGCAAATTATTTTAAATGTTTTTCCACAAAAACCTGGAATCTCTTTTATGTGATTGTCCTGTTTTTGGTGTTTTTGGTGGGACGTCTTACTTGTATATCAACTAAAAAATTAACAATTACATTATAAGTTTGGGTTTTGTATTGACCTAAAGGTGCACTATGTAACTTTTCTGCCAAAGGGCCCTTCACCAGCTTGTTTCCATGGAGACGTTATTGCTTTACCCGGAGTGTTCAACACACAACACAAAAATCCTGCATTTCCACAGTTGCATTTGTGCTTAAAAATGCCTTGAATAACATGTATTCCTGCTGTGCGTGGGCTCGCCTCTCCACAGACCTGACCTGTAGCTTTGCCTGATGCCGTCACCTGTTTGTATCCATGAAGATAGACAAGTTTAATGCCTTACTGTGGAACATTCTGGGCAAAGCATTAACATCTCTTCTGACACAAGCAGGTGGCAGACCCCTCACTAGAAAAGTTACACAATGCACCTTTAATGGAAGAATAGAACATTTATTATCAACACTACACAATGTCGCCATCTTTTAATTGCAAACCCACTGAATACATTTTGTCCCATGTGTTTTCACACTTCAAACTGCATAGAAAGTGCGAATCATCTCACACCAATTACATAACGGAGAGTGTGAGGCGTGTGACTCCTGTAGGTCCCAGCTGCGCCGAGGAGAAACAAGACACAGGAAGTGAGAGAAAACCTCGCTCATGCTGCAGGATTCAACCATGAGATGTGTGAGCTCATTAGCTGCATTTGATTAGACGAGGGAATCCTGGTTTGTGTATAGTGTTATAACTAATACTGGAAAGCCCAGGTGTATTATGATGTGTTCAGAATAGTAACACGGTATTGCCTTGTTCCAAGTAGAAATGTGAGATTGCAATATAAAAAATATTATATAATATTGAAAACAATCCCTTAAAAAAATGCATCCTCGTCACCTGTCTAAATTAATTGTAATGTCATACTCCAAGTAAAATAATAACTAATACATGGAAACAAACATGTGGCTGACCCTCCACCATAAAGGATTCAGAGTGCACCTTTTAGGCCTCAGTGCCAATGTACTTCTTGTGGCAGTCCCAAATCTGGATAAATTGGGGTAAAATACGTATCCAGGGTTGGAATATTATTCTTATCAAGAATGTATTATCTTCTTTATTATCTTATTATCTCTCAGGCACTAAGTTTATTAAAAAGACAAAAAGGGTGAGGTCTCCATAATTTTTATTTTTTGTCATCACCGCATCGTACCAGGTTGGCAGCTTTATGCAGTATAAGCAGGTCTGTGTTCCTCTGCGCAGATGAATAATGCATGGTTTAATCTGTGTGGTAAACTGCAGACTCTGTGTGAAACCTCTGGAAATGTGTGACACAAGCTCTTACAAAGTGTGACTTTTACAGTTACTTCATTTGGTGAAGTCTGTGTTGTGTTTGTGATTTAGCCTGTGAAATGTTCCTAATGAAGATCTTGTTGTAACAGTCTGTCCTGTGTCCCTCACTGTCCCTCTCTTGGCTCCTCAGACTTGCACTTGGCAGCTGAACTTGGCAAGACACTTCTGGAACGTAACAAGGAGCTGGAGGACTCTCTTCAGCAGATGTACGTCAACAACGAGGAGCAAGTGCAGGAGATAGAGGTACACACCTGTCATCTGCGATGGAGAACATACTGTCTCTATATTGTCTCATTTTTAAAAAACAATATGATTGTAAACCTTTACAAAAAATATTGAATTACCCCCGTATCCCCCTGCGGGTGGGACAAGACAGAATTGAGATGCAAGAACAAGATGAGATTTTGAAATAATTTACAATAATTGGGTCAGTCATAATTGTGGTCACATGATTTCATCATATATTTTTAACAGCCTAAATGCATCAGGCTCTTTAAGTTTTAAACTGACAACAAACACATTTTGTAGCAACATGTGTTAAAAAGGTAGATGGACTCATCACATCCTAGAGACTGTGACTCTTTGAAGCATGTCCAGATATGACATGTGCCGACTGTGATTGTTTTTCCGTAGTATTTGTCGAAGCAACTGGAGATGTTGCGGGACATGAACGAGCAGCACGCCAAAGTGTACGAGCAGCTGGACGTGACGGCCCGAGAGCTGGAGATCACAAACGAGAAGCTGGTGCTGGAGAGCAAGTCCTCACAGCAGAAGATAGACAGGTCTGATACAGTTCACGATCACTTTAGATTACAACAACAGAACTGTGTTTAAGGCTTTGAATGAAAATGTCATTTACTTGACCTGTCTGCGTCCCCAGAGAAGAGGTAAACATGTTCAAATCAGACAAAATAGTTTTTAATGAAAACGGTTCTAATGCTTATTTATCCTTAATTACAAAATCCTCAGACATGATGATATTTATTTATGGTGATAAATAATAACAAACACAAATTTGGTGTTTTGGTTCTCACGACAGTCATCCAATCAGAATGAGCCTCACACTCGTCTCTCGTTTGGGTTGCCAGTTTCGATGTCTGAAAAATCCAGTTGGTTAAAACCTAAAAGAACTCTCTGATCTGAGTGCTCACTACCTAAACCATTAATTAATCGTTAATCAGTGCTAGTGCAGCCTCTGCAGCTCAGTGAGTGAATTCTGGAGGTTCTTTGATATGAGACATGGCCTTTCCACATATTCTGTCCTCTATCGACAGGTTAAGCCACTGGCAGCCCAGCTTCAGTTGTATGTGGCTATTACTGTGGTTAAAGGGTTTTCACTCACATTTCCTTTAAGTACAATTTGGCAGCACTACTTGTGATGGGGTACATTTTTAGTCATAACCTTAACTTAAATACAGATTGTTGGTACTGTTTCAACCACTGCTTTTCAGGATTACAGTACTATTACAGTCAGCAAAGACAGTCTTAAGTATCATAAAAACCTGTGTATCACCAGTACCACATTTTGAGAACCCATGTCTTGCATAACACACCCGTGCAGTTAAATGGTAAAGTAGAGCACACTGACCAGAAGCCAAGCTATTGCATACATAAGCCTAAAGCTCATTTTCTGTTGTTCTCAATGAGAGTCAGAGGTCAACACAAATCATATTAGTTTGTGAATACTGCCTTTGTTTGGGTCACATATTCTGCAGATTTATATTGCAATCTGCAATAGGGTTAGCTGACTGTTCTTTGAAATATTGAATGAATAAGTTAATTGTAGTTTCTGCGGGCAAATAAACAATAGAATGTGATAGTTATTTGCTGCCTTTCCTATTGGCTGAATGAATGGTTAATGCAATGGTTAAAGCAAATAAGGGGCCACTATTTGCAAAATAAAATGAAATTACAATTATATTTAAAGTTTACCGTCTATTTTAAATTCAGACAACACACAGCGGTTTCATTTTTACCTCAATTCTCAATACTGTACTGGGGCAAGACACATTTTGCTCAAATAGATGTACAAAAATTAGGTAGAGCCTGTTGCCCTCTGCATGTGAGGACTTTGCCTATAGCTAGAAATCTCTAGATAATATTACTATAAAATGTGCTAACTCAAAAAAGTCTTTCCAAACAAATGAAGACAAAAATTAAACCAGCAAAAACATCTTAGGGCATTTCTGTCTTCTTTGCTTTATGTTAAAAGTCATGTCTGACTGTTTCATCTAGGTTGACATGCACCATGGAGACACTCCATGCCCAGGTGGAGAGCCTGACCGCGCGGGTGGAGGAGCTGAGGACACTGGAGGAGCTCAGGGTGCACAGAGAGAAGAAGGAACGACGCAAAACCCTCCACTCCTTCCCCTGCCTTAAAGAACTCTGCACAGCCCCACGGTACTACCACATTTTAGGCTGTTCAAATTCTGATCTTACACAATATAACAATCAACACCTCTTTTATAAACTGGACTTTTTATTATTGATTCTAAAATTTGTTTTGGGACTGGACTTAAACAAAAACTAAACAGAATTCTTCTTGTAAACAGGTGGCAGATTATTCCTTAATCCATCATTCCTTTTCCAACAGTCCGCTCAAACCATTGTTAAGTGAGAAATTAGTCCAGTCAAAAGCCAGTCCAGCACTTAGCAGCAGTGACATGGAGCGGCCATCAGAAAAATAGTAGACTAGCAGGTAAATAAAGACGTCCTGTCGTGAAGGAGAAATTATACCTGAAACAAATTCAGGACAGTATAAAGTCTTGCTTCTGAGACCAGTACCTTGAAACTGAAAATGATCCAGATTACAGTCAAAATGTTTTGATTTAAAAAGAGTGTTTAAATGACTACCTTTGAAACCTTTTTTACCTCGGCCCTTTCCTAGATGAATGAGGGAATTCACCAACTATATAAAATGTACTCTTGTTTGACTCTGTTAGAATGAGCTAGAAAAGTGTTTTAAAATGACAAATAAGCTCAAAATGTTCCAGATAGAAATATTTCCTTTATAACTTCTTAGTGAAGGTAAGAGAAGCACAAATACTTTACTCCTATGTCTTTTCAGGTATGAAGATGGATTTTTGCTGGCCAACCCCGGCAGTGTGGACCTGGCAGACAAGCGCCCCCTAGATGAGGAGAACGACCGGCTCAGAGACATTGTCACATCCCTGCGCGCTGCCATGGCAACCGAGCGCTCCAAACGTGAGACTGCGGAGAGGGAGTGCGCCAGCGTCCTGCAGGAGTATGAGAGACTGGAACAGCGTCTCCTGGGGGCCGAGGGGTGCCATCTCAGAGTACAAGAGCTGGAGGCGGAGCTACAGGAGATGCAAGAACTCAGGAAGTCCCGTGTGTGCCTGATCGGAGGAGAAGACGGACTGGAGGCCTTACTCAACAACACCCCTGAGACGGACAACGCGGACGAGGGGGCGGGGTTGGAAGAAGGAGGCGAGGGGGCCGGCGGAGAGCCCGGTCAACAAGGCGTACCGGTGCGGAAAAGCTGCAGCGACACTGCCCTGAACGCAATCTCGGCTCGGGATGCTTCGGGACGGAGGCAGGGGAGCTACGCCATGCACGCCAACGGAGTACGGAAAAGGGGCATGTCTATACTGCGCGAGGTGGATGAGCAGTACCATGCTCTGCTAGAGAAGTACGAGGAGTTACTGGGGAAGTGCAGACGCCACGAGGAAAGCCTGTGCCATGTGGAAGTCCAAACATCGAGACCGGTGTCCAGGGACCCCTCCATCAAGGACTACAACATGACCAACACGGGACCGTCCAACAAAGACTACAACATAGTCACCGCGGGACCGTCCACGTCATCAGGGGCTGGACCGCCAACCCCACCCCAAACGCCGTCCACCCCCGAGGCACTAGAGGGCATCAGCAGGCAAGTGGAGCAGGTGGACAAGCGTCTTAGCCAGAACACGCCTGAGTACAAGGCCCTGTTCAAAGAGATCTTCTCAAGGCTCCAGAAAACCAAGAGCGACATCAACGCGAGTAAGAGCGAGAGGAGGGGAAAGAGGAAGGGACGCAAGTGAGACGATAGGCTGGGTTCACCTCGTTCTGAAGTCCCCGTACTGAGCTGGAGGACAGGTGCTGCTCAACTGTCAGATTGCAGATTTGTAGATTATGGCTAGTTTCTTTGTACTTCTACTTGAGCTACTCTACTCACCTCTGCCCAGTAATTACAAAGTAGTTGTCCAAGAAATTACTCAACTAAGATTAAAAAAGTATTTGGAAAAACTACTACTCAAGTAAGATTAACTTAAACTTGTCAGGATGTAACCTTTCATTTATGATTTTATGTAATATGAAGGACAAAACATTAACTATTGCTCTAAATCTGGTATTTTCAAAGGACTGACACAACTATTTGAAAAACTAAATCATATCTGAAGGAGTGGTGCAATAAACACAACTGTTCAAGCAACATAAAGCTCAAGTAACCAAAACTTTTACTCAGCTGTTATTTCAAAAAAGAAAACTCGAGTAGAATTAAAAGTATGCTGCTAGAAACATACTCTGAGTAGTACTATGTCTTGAAAAAGTTACTTAAGTAAATGAGTGCTACCCACCTCTGTTACAGGGTCTATCCACATGAAACAAAAACTGGTTCAGAGTTCAAAATTTGTGGATTTCTATTGTGGATATTTCCTTCAAAAACAGTAAATTTCCCATAGTTATAAAGGCCCTTATCCACCAGTGAGTGTGAACACAGCCTGTACCTCTCCTTTAAACTGGTGACTCCTAACTGACCTCACACAAAACCTAACCTACAACTTGAACTGTTTTATGTTTAAATATTGTATAATCAAATGCCTTGATCTGTGCTTTGAAACATTCAAACAAGTTGGGACATTAACTAAAAGATGAAACGATAAGATGCAGTGATTAACAGATTGTTGATTGAATATGTAATTTACTACTCTTTGCAAAGTCTTGCATGAAATTTTATGGCAATGCAGGACACAAAAAATAAAGATTAAAATAAAAATAATAATTAAGAGAGTAACATTTTGCAAATATGAAATAATTTGGCAATTTTTTTTTTAGAAAGGCATATACTACATAATCAAAACTGCCTATAATAAATGCCTTTAATGTGTAGTTGTATTATTCTGAACTGAAAATAATTCAGAATTTCGGCTTCCCAGCTGTTTTTGAATTAGATTATGTCATTGCAACCTTGCCAAAACCTTCTCCGTGTCTAGTTGGCTGTTTACGATATTTATGAAGAATTTTAGAACAATCAACATATAGTACTACATATGCAGAAATATTACTGATCTAACACAGTTACAATAAGTTATTAAGATACTGATTAACTGCATAAATACTATAAATAAATGGTCTAAATGAAGCCACCTTTTGGAGGACTATAGCATTTCTGTACAATGGTTTATGTGGTTCCTTCTATGCCAAAGCCTGGGTGTTTGTTGGTGTGTTCTGGACATTTGGAGACGTGGACATGCCTCGCTGTCCTGTTTACTGCATGACATGAAATCCTGCAGGGTCGGTTGGTCTTGTCTAAAATAACTGTTTCTAAAATGGTGAAAAGTTAAAGTTGCTAAATTCTCACTGTGCTTCTATAATGTTGTGTAGATTACTTAAATTGTAAATAAAAGGTCTACTTGGCAACAGTTTGTTATGTCATTTTACAAACATCTTTGGGTTTGGTTCTTTCAAACTTGCAATGTCTTGGATCTAATATTAGCTCATTTTAATGCGTAGGCTTTTACACATAATCAAAATGAATTAGTTATAAAAATATGTGTCAAAAAAATGTTAGCAAACAGCACATTAAAATATTTTGGCAGACATTAGTAAGGAGTTAACCATTATACCAGCTTGTACCATATTCATATTTTCGTCTGAACAATTCTTACAGGTGCAGAATGCATTACAGAGGTCTTAAAGGAACATACATGTTTTTTCCTCATTGTCAGTATATGACCTGTCTGCAGGTTATGGAGTATACTGAGAAATGCATATACTCATTCTCAGTATATGGAGAATATGCCTCAGTCTGTGCCTCATGTAAAAGCTCAGAACCTTCAGAATGTACTCGCTGAGCTGCAGAGGGCTGCACTAGCACTCGTTAATGGCTGCATGTGCTTTAGGGTTTAGGTCTAGGTTTTAGGTTTTAACCAACTGTATTTCAGCACTGAAACAGGCAACTTCAAAGAGAGATTTGTGAGTCTCATTCTGCTTTCTGATTGGATAATAATCTCGAGAACCAACACACCAAATTATTACAAACAACTTGATCATAATCTGTAACATTGATACTGGAACATTTAACAACAGATCAGGGACAGCGTAAGGCTAAAGACCAGCTGCACCAGAACTGAGACGGGATAGAGGCTTTTAGCCGTTTTGCTTCTTCACAAAAATGGAATACACTTCAAGGAAAAGCAAAACTGGATACGTTGGCACACAGTCGCAATTTAATAATCTGATAACAAACGTTTGTACACACATCTGCACCTGCTTTTGATGTTTTATATGGATTTATTTGCTTTGATTGTTTTTTTCAGTTTGTATTGTATTTTAAACAGGATTCCCATGAAAAAGAGAGCCCCAGTGCTCTCATTGGGTCCCCCTGTATAGAGATAAACAACTGAGAATACATAACTATTAGTATTATTATCAGTAACAATCTACCTCATGTCTGTGAACAGAGGGGTCGCGTTTATGGAATTAAAAAAGTTAATCTTACATAGTTCTTTTAAAATAACATTTCTTTACTGACAATTGGCGATAGTTAAAGTTACTTTAAATTTTGTAAACTATTGCGAAAATCCTTTTATATATACACCTTCGACATCTAAACCTTAAAATATAAAAACAATTTAAATAACAATTTATTTTAATTTTTTAATTAAAATAAAAAAAAAAAAAACATGCTATTACAGGCCAGGTTTGAACACTTTATTGTGAATACAGGAAATCAGTAAACTGTCGATAATACAATTAGCACACAGAGTCAAACCCAGCCCGAGAGACATCCGTCCAAGACACATGGTTCTTTGTTCACTTTTCCAGGAGTGTAGGCCATATAAAAACACTTACTATACCAGCTGGGAACTGCATAAACGCGACTACACGCCTCTTGTTTACAAATCCCACGCAGCATTTCTTATAATAGAACATGCTGGTACAATCAACAGCAGCAGAAGGCACAGTTGAAGAAAAAAAAAAAAATTAACTATTTTCATTTATTAACTGTTCATTCCCGACGAGGTTTACATGATTTCAGAACAAATTTAAAGCTGCACTGTGTAATATTTCTGGTGGGATGGTCCGTCGTCCCTGCTTGTTCCCATAACAATACTGTTGCTTTGAATGTCTCACAGTGTGGCATTAAATGCATCTCACAAACGGGTGAGAGTGGCGAGCTCGCTCACAGTAAGAACGCATGTTAATCAGGGTATTTCTAATTGAATAAACACCAATGGACATGTTTAATGCCATATTGTGGAACATGCAAAGCAATAACGTCTATATGGAGAAGAACAGCTAGCACCCCGCACCAGAAAAGTTACACAGTGCGTCTTTAACCATAAATCATAATCCTATACAGCACATTACATGGATCAAATGTTAAGACAACATCCAGATTTATGTTAATATAAAAACAGGCTCAGCTATTGTTGTCTAGGAATTCCCTATAAAAGGCCACATAGCTGGTTTAAGAATATCAAATACCCTGATCAGATAGATTAAGAGGTAATATGTTCCTTCAGCGGACCATAGCAAGAAGTCAATGATTTTCAAACCTATTTTTACCCTGTTACAAGACTGCGGAAATATGAAAAATTAGGGCTGTGTCCGACAGATGATTGCCTAGTGACCATACAGCGGTCACACACAAGTTACTACTTCCTGTAAAATACTTTTCTTAATAAGGCAGATCATGGTAACAATTTAAAAATATATGGAAATACAGTAGAAGCAGCATGGATGGGTAAAGGGGTAAGCGCTAAGGGGCAAAAGGCATTGTTCATTAGTAGATTTTTTTTTTTTTTTAAACAAACCACAAATTCTGGATTGAGTATTCAAATCGCTTCTCCATTTAGGTTTTTTTTTTTGAAAATTTGGACAGAACGTTTTTGAGAAGAAGTTGGGAGTTGGAAAGAGGTGATATGCGCAATGCAAAAACTGAATGAATACTACAGTTAAAATGACTTGAATTCAGAATTAATATCTAGATTTTAATTTTGAACAATTATCAGATCTGTAAAATTTGTACTTGATATTTAAAGATCAATTTTTATTTTTTTCTTAAAAATTTCAGTCTTAATTATCTGCCCATTAAGTAATATTTGACTTATTTAAATAATTATTTTACTTTACATTAAGAGCATTTTTCTTGTTTTACTTGAAATTAGAAAAATATAAAGATCGAAATCAGCCCGAAATGTCTTGTAACAAATCCACAAATCGCCAAACCAAGCAAAATCAGATCACAATCCAGAATTCACATCATTTGAACACGTGAAATCCCTGTTCGCAATGTTGATGGACGGAGAATGCAAAATTAGAAATGGAACACAATCCAGAAATGGCTTGGTGCTAGAGGAATGATGGAGTGACAGCGAGAAAAAACAAAAAACAAAAATGAAAATTGAAAAAGAAACTAGCAGATCAATCTTCCCAGTCCTTTTTGATGCAGAGGCACCAATCCCAGGAGAGGTGGTCATGCTTGTCATCGTCAGTGAACTTGGACTTGATGTTGTAGGTGCCGCGGGCGATCATGCCTTTGGGGGCCTCCTCCAGGGGCGTGAGGAACTCGTAGGCTTCCTTTGGCCGGGGCCCGTAACTGCCCACCATGTAGTCGGACTTGTCCACTGCAAAAGGAGGGGAAGTACACAGATGTGGGGTCAGTAACAGTGCAGTTTCTTTGTCGAATAGAGATGTGGCGAAAAACAGATCAATTATCAGGGCATCGGGGCAGAGCTTATGATTAACGGGCTTATATGGATTGAAATACACTTCAGATCATGTATCACTGTTTACTATATTTGTGACTGAATGGACCTATATATGATGACCAACAATAATTTCATGAACAAGTCTGTGAGAAGTGCTGCATTTTCCCAGGCCCAGTGCAATAAAATGAGCCGTCAATATAGCCAGAACAGCACTGACACCATGGCTTTTTAATACCTTGGTATACAGTAACTTAATATTGAGCATCATCCCATCCCCATTTAGATGTCGTTTACACCAAGTCATGTCTACTACTATCTTGGTACATTGTAAACCCAAACTAAAAGTTAGGTTTACAATGTAAATCTCATCTAAAATGATCTATTATTTTCAAAAACAAAAAGGAAAATGACACTTAATGAGAACTTTTGCACCATAATGATTCATCTGTCAGATTACATAAATACTCAAACAAATCATCACACGAAGGTACTTGAGAAGTATTTTTGAAATCATTTTTGAAGTCATTTTAAACTTTGGAAATGACTAAGAAAGTTTGTTCCTCAAGTACAGATCAAAGCAGCACAACATTTATTGTCACTGCCACCCACAATGTTTTGTTCCCCTAAGTCATATTTTGCATGCATCAGTACTTTCATACTATTTGACTACTCTACCCATCAGTGATTAAAACTGACTTAAGCTCACGCTCATAAAAATAACATTCAATCATAAACAAAAGACATGCTCACTAAAGCAGAAGGCATGTTTGACACTTCCTGGTAAATAATAATAAATCACCTTTCACGCCTTTCCTGAATGTCTGCTGATTGTACCTGAGTCCGGACACTATTTCTTTGTTCACCTGCAACAAAAAGAAATCAACCAGGAATAAAAAATCTGACACATTAAAAAAAACCCTAAACATATTCAATGGTTTTCTTTACTAACCTTGAAGGTGATCTTTACTTTGTATTCCACTCCTTCTTTCAAGACAATTGGAGTCTTCTTAAATTTGTCCAAATCTCCTGAAAATGCAAAATGCAGAAATTAAGAACTACAACAAATATGCTGCAGTAAGAGTCACGTCCACTAGGAGGCACACCGCTGCATTGAGCCATGTCTCTTTGTGTGGGAGCAGGGCTGCAGAGCCTCATCAGGAAGCTCTTGATTAGGGCCTGCAGAGCCGTCATCAGGACTAATTATCAGAGAGACAAGAAGCAGCAGCCCACCAGCTCATGTATGCTGCCAAGAAGAGAAAACTAAAGTCTAATGGACAGGGGACAATCGTATGCAGCCCATTTCATTCCTGTTCATATAATTGATGCTATTAAAATGTTAAGCCCTATAAAACTAGAATGTGGTGAGAACTGAAAGTTATTATACTGATAAATATAATGGAGCATTATTGTTAATAGCATGATTATATAATAAAAGTCACTACATTAAACATTTTGGCAATACTATATTATGGTGCACTTACTAACATCCAAATAGCTGCCAATTGTCAGACAAGCAAGTGGTTAATGTGATGTTAAATAGCATTTAATCAGCCCTCACCAATTCTGCAAGTAATTCTTCATAACTTTATGCTATTGGACACTTGATATTATAATGACACACACAAGAGTACTGCATAAGCCCTTTGAGCTCCTCTTACCTTCAAGATCAAGAAACAGTGGTTTTGGCGCTGTCTCGCAAATCAGGGTCATCTTCGTCACCTGGACATTTGAGAGATTTGGATCTGAGGGAAAGTTAAAAAAAAGAGTTAACTCTTGTACTAACAATTTAAGACTTTTTACACGTTGTCTTATTGCACCATTATATGTAAATAAATCATTATATAATGTACTTTTTCCAACTAATTTACACACATTGATCAGCAAGGTAATAACTGGTGAATTTAGTTTTAGTTTAATTTAGAATTTCCCCACACACTCCTCCTGATGGTCAGCCTTCGTAAGATTCTGACTGTAAGAGTGACAGGTGAACTTAACCAATCAGTGAGAAGTGTGAAGTCTATGTGAACTCTACACAGCTATGTCAACTCACCATCTACCACTTCGGGAGCACCCCCGAGCAGTGCCTCCTTGTACTTGCGCAGGCTCTCATCGCCTGCGTCCAATTCTTGGATCTCCTTGAGGCTCTTCTGGGCGGGGGGCTTGTAGTTAATCGTAGATTCTTCCTCATTCTCTGCTGCGATCGCTGCCAGCTGCTCTGGGGTGGGCTCCTGTTCTGCCATTGTGTAGTAGTCCTGCAGAAAGGGGGCACAGGAAGGGGTAAAGGGGGAGTTTGGTGTTAGCTTTGATTAAATCTGCTAATTAGTGATGGGAGATAAATGGCGACTGAACTGAAATTGCAGTTTGAAGAGGTGCAATTGTTTAATATAATGTTTTCTACAAAACTAAAGAATTACGTTTCCATGGGGTCTTATGTAAAAAACCTGCTAAAATTGTAATTTAGAGGTCCACATGTTCTGAAATGCATGGATTTCTTGTATCAGTATCAGAGCCACTTTGATTATATAAAAGTTCTGAAACGTTCTTTATGTCCTAATAAAATCCACATTTTGCAAGTACAACGGTGAGCAGGATTTTTCTCTGCTGCTCAATATTAAATAAAACCATGACATTTAAAAACAGAAAATCTAGCTGTCAGAAAAATGTGTTATTGTTCCCAAATCCTTCGGTCCTAGAGGACGAGTGACTTTTGGCCAGTGGAGAACTTTAATTAAATCAGCCTGTATCTTGAGTCTGGGCATTGGACTCGATCATCAGGGCAGCCTCAGAATCCCCCTCGGTGAACTTTGAACCCAGAGCTGGCCATCTAAACTTGCATGGGACATTCTGCTGAGGTAGTGACTGCTACATTCTTTTGTATGGGGCAACTCAGTCGACAATCCAATAATGGGTTTTATTTAGACCAGTGTTTCTTGTGGTACGTGTAAGTGTAGCACAAGCGTGCAAGTCTCATTTTAGGTTCAGACTCGATAAAGGTTTAGTGGTACTCAGAAAAGTAAAATATTATCTTTGGTGGTACTTTGCGTGAATGGTTTGACCAACAAAAGGAAAAACAAAAGATATCAGATAGGAAAGGGCCGATATCGATCTTTTTGAGACAATGCCAATATCCGACAGCCTGCTGCTGTGGCACATAACTGATATTTGCTAATGTCCATATCTAGCTTTTAAGTCCACTGCAAGACCCCTAAATTTATCTTAAGATATGGTAAAGTTCACAAATTTACTTTTCATATCTGTAAAGTGTATTTAGATGGGGTACACAATCATTTGTTACATGTTTCTGTACACATGGAGCTATGTAAAGCTCTTCTATTTCAATTTTTACTCGTGAGCCTGTTCAAAAAGGGCACACAGAGAATGTGGAAGTGTCCATGTTTCATATTGGACGATACCAATAATGGAACCGATAAATCGGTATACCCATCTCTAGGTCCACCCCTACTTTAGACAGTAGAATCCTTCAAAAGAGCAGGTGCAATTAAATAGAACTTGTTTTTACTATATTCTAAATTCATGATGCTGTAGTGTTAGGAAATCCATAGCACTGAATTTAGGTTCTTGAAAGATTGTAAAGTCACTCGTCCTCTGTACAATACATTTTCAAAAGAGAGAAAACTGTATATGGATGACGAATGAACCAATATTGAACCAATCACAACACAAAATCATTCATAAACTACAGCATGAGAAGACTCAGGTATAATGTGATATCAGAAACAAAACTGCACTGCAACAATAACCTGCTTCAAAATATTGTACATCTTCAAATTGAAAGTGATCACTTTTTGTGCACTTTAAAATGTGAGCAGTACAAAATGAAAATTTGGGTTTAGGTCAGTTTAGCATTTCTACCGAGCACAGCTAATCCCTGTGGAGTGCAGCGGAACCTAATCCAATCAGGCACCAACCATGAAACCATTATTTCCCTAATACACTTATGGCACTGGCCCAAACAGGACAATGACTCATGCGGGACTGAAGGAACATGAGCTATAATAACACTAGAAAAATAAAATACACCATTCATAATATAACTGTGGAAATATGCCCTGTGAAGACATGAAAAACCTTGTTTATTATAAACTTGGCATGTTCAGTTGTTCTCACACGTACAGAAAAGTGAAAATAATGATGTTATTGTTCTTATCTGGGACAATATCCAAACCTCAGATTATGATCAAGCCATAATCACAATATTAACCTCATGATACAACATTTAATAAACATATACTAATAAATACTTCACCCTGCTTCATGTTCCCGTCGAGCCTCCAGGAAAGCCTCATTGTTAGATTTGAATTTAAAAAAGGGTTAAGACTAACAAGTATTTAATAAGTCTTCATGGAAAACAAAGTATCAGAAGAATCAGAATGGTCAACCAGTGCACTCTAACCCAGCAGTGACCAATGCTTTTTCCTGAGGGCCATATTTGAATTGAATTGAGACTTGTGACCATAGACTGTATAAATAAATGAACAGGGCTAACCTGCCAGTCGCCACGTTCTAAATAGAAAGTGAGCATGGGCGCGCTTCCGGCTCCATCGCTCCAATTCACTTTCCACTGAAAAACTAACTGTAACTGCTGCTGTGAGGCTCGTCATTTTGGTTTAAAAATGTTCATATTAACCCGCTCTACATGATCCTGGTATTTTTACTTATCTTTTGTGCCTGTAAATCAACATATGAACATTAATAACAGACAAATCAGGCGCCTTCCCGAGGTTGCTCCCACTAGCGTTAGCAACAGGTTTGTTTGGCAGCATTGCTAAACACCCACTTCCTGTTCCTGTTAAACCAGCGTTGTGGGTGGGAAGGGGCTTTACTTGAACTTTAACAGCCTCGCTTCGAATTGGCTCTTTAGTTGTTATGACTCTTGTGGTCAGAATTCCAAATATCGATCTCGGCTGCAACTTCGCCCCATGACTACTAGCCTCGATGAGCTTCATTTGACTGGAGCCAAACGCTGTGGGTAATGTCACACTCCCTCAGTCCACTTCTTTATACAGTCTATACATGTGACGGAGGGCTGGACCAGTACGATCAGTGATGTAACAAATCCTCATAAGATAATTTCTGTAAAATGAAGGCTACTGTAATTGATTATAACTGTAATAAGAGTTTAATAAATGTCAAACACTTACAGGGAGGCTGGATTAACACAGGCCAAGAACAAGACTACAGCTTCACACAGTTTAAGGCAAAAATTCTATCATAAACCTACATTTTAAAATAGATTTTATCCTTTTTTTTAACTTCAAGAAATGTATTAAATAAAATGATTCAACAATGGATTTCCTGTGCTGCCATAGTCTCAGCAGAAACCTGTTCTCCACCAATAAAAAGGTGTGCGTTGGCAATAGCACAAGGTAAACAATACGTCGCCTCTCATCTGCTCTGACCAGGCAGAAAATTGGAGCGTGAAGAGAGCGAGACTTCACACATCTGGAGCAAATACCTGCCTCTACAACCATCTGAAAGACATCAACACCAGCAGGTGGATTAGATAAATAATACATGAATGATAGAAGACACCGGCAATAAAAGGGATTTAACAGGTCACATGTCATAAATCTAAAAAGCTGTGAAAAAAGGATCAAAAAATGTGGCAGTCCTTTAGATATGGGATTGTAAAGAAAGATTTAAGTAATAATAAGGTTAAACATTGATATTTCTTCCAAAACAGGGCATCTCCTTCTCCTTTATACTTTATTCTCAAATGCACCTGATTTTTTTTCATGTAGCTGAGCAAAATTTCTTTTACCTGCCCCAGTACTGATAAATTGTTAAAGTGTCTCTTATTTTTGATACGAGACCACCGTGTTCTGTCTGAGGATAAAAAAAAAGGCTTCATAATTAGATGCAGAGAATCAGGAATGCACTGTTAGCATGCTAATTTATGTTAGCATGGCCGTAATAGCAAAACACTGCTCTAGTCTGTGAATGAAAATGAAACAATAATGATGAAAATAAATGAAATAGTTCCAGTAGTGGCAACATTTTGTAAAAAGTAGTATCAGTACGCACAAGTACATTTATTTTTTTAGTTGTGTTTTTAATGTTACAAGGGAAGTACCTGTGCACCACGAACCTCCAGTCACTTTGTCTCTGCTTAGGAACTGAAAATAGGGCTTGTAGCTAAATCTGAACTGTACAATGTCCCCATCAAATAAATATATACATGATAAAAAATACAGTCGTCAATATGTTAAAGCGTTACAAGTATTTCCCTTCCAACAATAATTGAAACGGGTGTAGAAAAACTTTAAATCATGCTTAGTCACAAATTCCTTAAATGTAATCAGCGACAGGAGGAAAACAGGAACAACATTTAAGGCCACATCAGCGCAGACCCGAAAATACTTGTAACACCTCCCACGGTCTTGAGATGCAAAGGCCACTGCAGGTCAACACTCACGCACAAACACAAAACAAAACAACTTCAACTATGTGGTAACAATTTCCAACTGCCACAATCTAAACCTAAGCTACGTCAAATACCAGGAAGACAGCGCCAACACATGAGACCGGACTGGTTGGTCTGTGTCAGGAGACGGCTCTCGTTCTGCATTGTGTCGACCATATACAGCGGCACATGTTAGCATTAGCAGACGCTGGGACGGAGTTAAAACAAAACAGGGCCCCTATGTTTGACATAAAAGCACAGACTCTCTCCTGACAATAGTCGGCTTGGGAAATGTTTACAAGGTTTTTTAAGTAAGTTGAGAGTGCACGTGTTAAAATGTTACATGTAATTATAGAGCCTTAAGTCAAAAGTTACAATTAGAAATGCTAAAAATAAATGATTTTAGTAGTCGACTAGTCAGATGACTATAGTGAGACTATGGAAATATGTTTGAATAAAATAATGGGTAAATTAAATAAATCATATTAGAGATCGACTGCTTTGGGTTTTTCATGGCCGATGCTCGTTTAGACTCCAAAGAAAACAACGGCCGATAAGCTCTGCCTTTTTTAGGGTTGATTTAGATCATTTTCCACAATCCATCCAATTTGAATTTAGAAGAAACAAAAAAAAAAAAAAATCAAATTAAACCATTTTCTATTCTATTTGTCAAAAAAAAGTTTTTTTTCTTCTTTACAAAAGGGAAAAGTAAAGTTCATTTTTGGACTTTAATATTAAATCCATGACAAGGCCCACAAATTTAAATAATATGGCTTATCAGCTACAAACATAAGACAAGTATCAGATATCAGCATCATCAAATAAACCAAAACAAATCCATGGCCGTGCCCAGTAACGTCAAACTGGGAAAACAAAACTCTCCCTCGGCACGTTCTCAGAAACTTGCCATGTTCCAACGAGGCCCGTCTCCATAAATTCTACATTGTATTGACTTATTATTCTATAAGTAAATGGTACAATATTCTTTTTTGGTTCACTATTAGTACAATTGACCTGTACAGGAATGAATACATAAGTGAAAGCATGACTCATTACAGTATTCCAGTTCGTGTTTTTAACCTTATTATACATTTAGGATCGTTTTGGGAGGTTACTTATACTTTGAAGTTACTTTGTCAGTGGCATTATTTGGTTTCAATATTATCATGTATATTTCATCAGCTTTATACCATACTTCTGAATTTATTATCATGACAAGTCTAGTTCGAGCTTCATTCAGGTCAATTTCGGTGCATCCTGACATCACCTCCTTCCTGACGATACACATTCTTCAGACATTCCATTGTCTGATTCTGAGAGACAAAAATGAGTCCAAACAATCCGATAAACAACAGAAGTCTGGCTTGTGTGGTGAACCTCCACCTGCTTTCACCTGCAGGAGGATAATCCCAGTGTTTGATTGGGATGGGAGCGACACTACCACAACACGCCCAGGGATTAGCCCGGCACCTGGCAACATGACTGCTGCCTCTGAGATTAGAGAGAGTGGTATTAAGGATACGAAGGTGTCCCGGGACAGTAGCACCACTTCAGGAATCATCCTCAGTTTTATGAGGTCAAAAGATCAGGCAGTTTTAAAGCAGTAGAACAAAAGCTTTGTCAAGAACTTACTAGTACTTTTATTTAATATTCAAAATCACATTCTATTGTCTAAATAAAGAGTGTTTTTAATATCACTGTGGCATCAGAATTGTTGAGTCTATTCCAAGCCTTAGTATTGAAATAAGGTTTCCATCGCCTTAGGGGGATGTTACAATGGTTCTGTTTGTCTATTAATGTTTATTGGAAAAAGCTGCGGTTATCAGAAAGTCAACTACTCAAAGCCAAAAATCAATCAAACAATTATGAAGAAAAAAAATATTTGAACAATGCTAAAAAAAACCAAAAAAAAAACAAGTTATTTCCAAACAATGTTATTATAAATAACATCTGCACTTGAGCGGAATTCACAAATTGAAAAAAAAAAAAAAAAAAAAAAAAAGGGAAAAATCTGAAAATGTAAATGGGAAGTTCAATTGTTGCCAAAGACACAATGTTAAGATGTGCGCGCGCCATTTCCTGTTAACAGGGAAGCAGTGAAATGTGTTATGTAATAAAAAGAAGACTGCTATAAAATGGAAAGTAACAACTACACAACAATACTACACTGAACAGAAGTCAATATAACCAGGGCTGTGATCCATCTATTGGGTTTTTTCTTTGGCATTAGCCCTATTTAAAATATAATACAAATTATACAGTTAAATCATATTTTTGTTCAACAAACTTTGCACTCAAAGTTTGTTGAACAATTTGTCAAAACAAATATGTATTTTTGCAAGTTATTAGAAAGGCGGTAAATAATAATGTTATTTTACTCCCACAAGTTTTCTTAGTCTTCTGCAAACTTCCTTTTTGGGCTTAGTGATTCACATCCTTTAGCTGCTAGCGTGCACAGACCACAAGATCTGATGCCGAGACCAGCCACCTCCAACCACTTTTTAACTCTCAGTCTGCTCTTCTCAGCTAACCTCGTAGTACATTTTTTGCGTGCTGTTACAAAGAGCTGTAGAAGGTTGGAATGGGTAGGAACAAGACATGACAGGTCCTGCAAAATGAGGGAAATACATACGAAGAGTAGGGGAAGTTACAGAAAGAGGAGAGGAACTAACAAAAAAGAAGCTACAAGAATGCCTAGTTTATTTTACAAGCAAAAATAGCATATAACAACTGAATGTTTCTAAATAAATACTGACAATTTCATTTTCATTTCATTTTTTTGTTTTTGTTTTGCAAAGCATCAGAATTGACGAAAAACGTGTGACTATCTTAATGTGTTTAAAGTATCAATATGTTTTCAGCAACACAGATGCTATGAAAGCAGGTGTGGTAGCTACACTGACACAAAATCTGACCCGTGTGCACTGTGTGCATGCATTCTGAAATGTATCTGAATACTAGAAGTCTGACAAAGGATTTTTGAAAATTAGGACTTAAACAGATTTTAAATACCTGATTTCCCTTTTCATGGATTGAAAATCTGACCTGTACAGCAGCTGTAATCAGTTTCTAGAGAACTTAAGTTTTGTGGGGATTGACCCTGAAAAAAACACTCAAACAAAGCACCAAACCCCAGGAAGAAATAGAACAAATAGGAAGCTTTTAAAATAGCTGGAGAGAAATCTGGGTTTGTGGCTGCAGGAAGCTGAGAGAGAATGGGCTCTCCCGAGGTGCCATATGAAAGGTCAGACATTTGCTCACTCTCCTGCTCTAGAGGTACAACAGTGACTGAGCTGATGCTCTATAAAAGCAGAGGTACAACAGTGTCTGAGCTGATGCTCTGACTCAATCAGCCTCTCCAATCAGCCGCAGCTGTCATACAGGTTGATGTCCGGTGCCGCTGCACTACAGTTTAAGTAACAGTTTCGTCTGCAAACAACAAAATATCCCATCTCACTATTTGTATTAGATTAGCAGTTTATTTAAGTCTTATTTCCAATATTAAAGCTCCAAGGATGCATCTAAAATATGCACTTTGAACAGTACTCCAGTGTATAATGTGCATACTGCAGATGTGCCAAAGTCCAGCCCCACAGGAGGAAACTTGCAGAACAGAGAAAAAATTATAACTTTCATATATCGTGCATCTTTCTCTAAATTTGGTTGGTTGATTGGGGTTCAAACTAGTATCGTAGTGTGTGCAGTATTGTCCAGATGAAGGAAACCTGAACCAACAGAACAGGCTCGTCGTAACTTCCCCTGGACATCGCCCGCGGAAGAGACGCCTGATATTTATCGGAATCGCAGAGATCATCCTGGATTTCCCGCAGATCGTGACGGGACAGAACACAGAGAAAGCCCTGCACTCCGGGCCCTTCAGTGATGGTGTCCGGGACCCTCAGAACCTCCAGCCAAAATGGAGGCACATTTAGGTGTGTGCCTAAAGAGACTTTGAAAAGTTCTCATCCAGGAAGTAGTGGAAACGTGCTCCTAAAACTGCTATCGGAAACGTAGAAGGGTAAAAACTAAAGCGAGCATTATAAACGTGCTAGATCCGAGTTGAGCAAATCTGTGAGTTTTTTTTATGTCAAAGTAATAAATGAATAAAGCGTCTCGAGGCGGATCACGCTCCACACCCGGAAATGAGTCTTTGCTCTTTGACAAAGCTACACACACGGAAAAACTACACCTGGCAAGATGTCAGACGCATTTATACACGTTGGATACAGTCTGGTAAAAAAGATAGGACATCAAATGCTAAAAAATGACTTTTTATACAAAGATGTACAAATGTTTCTCACACACGCTTTCCATGGTATAAACTTCAGAGCTAACGGACAAGTTTCCAAACAAGGATCGAATTTGCACAAACCTGAAAATTAGTGTAAGTATTAAAGACAAAGTATTGAGTAGCTCTTACCGTTAAACGGGAGAAACGGAAACGGTCTCCTTTGAGCACGGAGAGAAGGGCGCGTGAGGCGGGGAGCAAAGTCTGCGCGAGACGAACTCCGGGCAATACCGGAAATGAACCGCTTTGAAAATAAAGGTCTGTACGGAAGACATCAATGTACCGATTTCAAAATAAAGGTCTGCACGGAAGGCAGAAACGAGGACGATACCGGAAATGCACCGCTTTCAGAGTAAAAGCATGTACAGAACTAGAGAGAAATAAATGTAAGGCTTTCAAAGTAAGTCTGTATCGAAAACTAAAATAAAGACGATACCGGAAATGTACCGCTTTCAAGGTGACAGAAATAATGCTGCGTTCATGTGATCTAGAAAAGTCAGAGGATTGGAATTTCAACTCAGAAGATCGTGCGGAAGCGTTGGGATATGTCCGAGTTTCAGACATAGATATTAAAAATGAAGGTAAAAATAGAGGTTAATTTAGAGTAGTGGCGAAAGTACACTTAACAGACATAAAGAAATCTGTAAGTTCCCTGACGCCATGTATGGGTGTACGTTTGTGGAGCTTTCATGCCTGGATGTGACCATAGGTTGACAGTACTCTGCCACCTAGTTGCATCTACCTAAAACTACATCATGATAAATGTCATTTAATCTGTTAAATGCTATTGTCCAATTATGGTAAAGACAAACAACTGACTTTCCAATCCTACAGTTACCCTTTTCCTTATGATACCAAAAACCAGACAGACATTAGGTTCATATCCCCATTATATGGAGTTGCCCAGCATTGGTCATTTAAAAACGCACAAGACAAAGAATTGGCAATTTAGCAGGTTTTATTACAAGTCTTTCACTACAGGGTGAGGATAAACTGAGTTTTCCCAGCTTCAAATTACCTACTGCCAAAACATGTGAGAAACAAAAATACTGGTAAAAAACACTTTGGAGCATTTAAAAGAAGAGGTCGGAACAATTGCAATCACACCAGACAACCATGTGTAAAATATTCTGCACAATTTAACAAGTGTCCCTTCGTGCAGAAAGGGGACAACCACAGGAGAAGCACTGCTTAACTCGTGTCCATCTGCAAAAATAAAACAAAATAAATCAGCATCCATTTTTTAGCACAGCATACACAAGATGCCCATTAACACTTACTCTGGCATTGTAGGCGTCTAACTGAGCATCAAGTTCTTCTGCTGACAACTGTTGCCGGCTGGGTCCTCCACCGCCACGACCGCCCCTCCCCCGTCCTCTGGCACCACCGGCCCCTCTGCCTCCTCGCCTGTTTTGCATCCCACCAAATCCACCACGACCTTTGTTCATGCCACCTCCTCGACTGAGACTGAGGGGAAAAAAAACAAAGTTGAAAAAGTTGATTATCCTGGAGACCAAGGTATTTAATGCATATACTGGACATCAACTCACCCCTGCATCGGTCGCCTCTGTGTGTCAATCTGTGATGTGACGAGCTGTATGTTCATGGCTCGGCCTGCAAGGAAAATAAAGTCATTAGCACATAAGAAAACTGAGCGAATTTACAGCTTATAATTTTGTGCTTACCATCAAGTGGGACTCCGTTGTACTGCTTCATTGCCTTCAGAGCATCTGCCCTCCTTTCAAAGTGAACATCGGCAGTTCCCAAGCTTCTTCCGGAGCGGTCATAATGAACCGCAGCCTTTTTTAACGTTCCAAATTCAGCAAAAAGCTCCTAGAGAGCAGAGGGCACAAACATTGCATTAGGGCACAGAATCCAGTCATTTTTAAACCTTTAATGCACCACAATATTTACCTGAATATCTGCATCTGAGACACCGAAGTCGAGGTTGGAGACCAGCAGCTTTCCTCCCGTTTCGACGCCTGCACCGCCGCCACCAGCTGCTCCATTGAATCCGCCAAAGCTGTTGTCATACATGTCGTGCTGCCACTTGTCTGGAAGCTGTTTGGGCTGCAACAGATGAAAGAGAACGCACCTGCTGACTTCAGGATCCCCTTGTCCCTGTCATTCACAGAGTCCATACGGCTGGGTGTTGGGGCAAGCAGGGGTTCCACATCCAACAGGACTAAGGTGCTCACTCAGATCCCAAAAGAAGCAACCCCAGTGTTCCCTGCCCACCCCACCACAAGCAAGTGACAGACACAGGGAACACATACAAAACTACAAAGGGTTTTGTACAAACATGTCTAGCAGTGTAAATAAGATTTATTCTATATGATGATACAAGCTAATCAATAACCCAAAACTTTATTATTTTCCCACCCAGCTAACAAACAACTCCCACTGTACTCTTGCCATTAGCGCCTCCAACAAAAGGCCCTCCAGAACTGATCCATGTACAGGGCGTCCCGTCTGATCAGCGTCGCCTCCAGCGGTGCACCGGGCTCGCCTCTTCCCCGAGAACAGTTCATTCCAAAGCCAAAAAACGGCCCATGGTGAGAAATGTCCATAAACCAGATGAGGGGAAACTAGTACACTGCCAGCTATCGATGTAACGTGGATTATCTCAGCGTCCATTTTGAGAACACGCCATTTTGGCTGGGCCTTTGTTACTCATTCAACAGATGCTCAGCTGAAATTCCAATTGGACAAAATGCCTTATGTGAAAGCTATGAAGGAGTTGAAGTCCACTCATACATCCTTTCGTAAAACTGGAGGTGAAAAGCCACTGTGTTGTGAAACACGGCGCCACTCCCGAACAAAAGGTTTCACCAAGAAGGCAAAAACTACTCTCCAAAAGCTGAGTAAAAAGCACGTGGTTGTTGAAGTGGTCTCGTAAACAAATTGAGACTGGTGTAAAAACATTTCTACTGCTCTCAGTGGGCTATCTTTTATGAAAGAGCTGGATTCAAAATGGCGCTGGGAGGCCTCCGCGTTCCGACTTTAGCTACCGTAGTTAGCCGCATGGCTAGCGCATTGGCCCTCTTCAAAGGCCCCCTCTCAAACGACGATGCTCTGATGTTGTGGTAGAAGGGCAGACTATTCAAACAATTGCTTAATTGCTCAAGTGCAATTTTAAGTGGCCCTCAGTGGAGAGGGTTTGGGCAGAGACATATTGGCATAACCAGCAAGTTGGCTACAGGTTAGCTTAGCAAGCCTACTGGAGAACAGAAGGATTTAACCCGGGCATTGAGGTTTGCCGACGGGTTTCCATAATCTGCCCATAATTTTCATACCCTGCTATAAGGCGTTGGTCTGCCCCGGGCGCGGCTCAGGTTCTGTCGGTTCCTCATGGGGCCGGATCCACCGCCACGGCCTCCAAATCCTCCGCCGCCTCCACCTCCAAGACGCCCAGCGCCTCCAGCGGCCGCCGCCAGAGCCTCCCCGGCCACGACCTCTTCCTCCGCGGCCTCCGCCACCTCGCCTGTTCTGCTTGATAATGTCGTCTAAAGACATATCCATCTTATCAACCATTATTGCTGCCCAACAACGCTAAACTTAAAAAACAAGCTATCTCAATAGGTCCCTTCCTCAACTTCGGTGGCCCGCCGCTCTGCAGACTGCAATCTGACTACACAAACAAGAAAGGCACGGGAGTTATATAAAGACGCGTTATTACGTAATACGCACATGTGTCACGTCACCGCGTATCGCGGCTAACGCTTATCAGCTTTTAGTAACAAACACGTATTTAATACTAAATCCTCATCTCACTGTAATATGGAATACTAGTTGTGGATGGAAAGATTTATTCTAAAAAAAAAATTTTGAGATCATATCTTACTTTTTATTATCTACAATAACATATGTACTCCAGGGGATCTTCTTGTCAATGTAATATTGGACTTTCTCAGTAGATATTGACGCATCGAAGATGATAATAAGCATAAACAAGGTTACTGTAAAAAAATGTTTATTCAATTCCATTTCAAGACTTGGGGTCATTAACCAAAGGTGGGGTACTGGACAATAAACTCTAGTAAATAAAAGTCCTTTTTAGCAAAAAAGAATTGAATGTATGCAATAAAAACATTGGCCTTTTAGGATGCATTTGGCTTTCTGATATCCAATGTGGCCTTTAAAATAGCCAAAGTGGCCTTTTTAAATAAACAAACTAATGCTCAAAAAGCAACTAAAAAAGTCAGCCCTTTATATTTTTTCCAAAGCCATCAGAGTAGCAAAAGTAAATGTTTTAAAACTGCCATTTTGTCCTGTTGCGACCCAAGCTTGCTTCTCAACATCCAATAGTCCATTTAAAATGATGCACATGTCAAGGGCTTTGGAATTAAATCAAAATGGAAAGTTGAATCAATCCTTATAATCCACGTTCTTCAGACAGGGCAGGTGGAATCCAAAGATAAAATACTGACTTTCTGCATGACCAAGAGGGCTGACTTTCAAGATGACAAAGGTTGATGGAGATCAAATTCAAGAAAAAGAGTTGGGAAGAGATTTTGAAATATCATGAGACTAGGATTTCTTGGAGTCCTGTGTGTTGCGTTTCTTGAGATCACTCAGGTCCACTGGCGTAAAAGCTAAGACAAGGAGTGAAAATAAATATGATCATAGGCATTCATTCATTCTCAACTTGACAACTAATGCAGGTACATTAACTTACAATGCAGATTTGGGTTTGGATTCTTCTCAACATATTCTTGTGGTCCACGGTCGTTGCGTTCACTATTCGGTGTTGATCGAATATCTTTGAGCACACACTGCCAAGCTGTTAAACAAATACAAAATAGTTCATCTACAAGACCATTTTGAAAGTATCATTTAGAATAAATACATTATGAGCGAAAAGAGGACGAATATAAAAAGGCGGAATTATTGTTTAGGATTTTTGTGATTTAGTTCTAGTTTAAAGTAACTGACTTACTATCATTGATAAATCGCACATTTTCCTCATGTGCTGGGGTGAAAAGTTCCCCAGTGTTGGTAGGAGATCGAGGGCTTGAGGTCCGCTTGTAACTGTTCACCATTCTGGGAGCAGATGAGCTTCACAAACAGAAAATACAGTTTGTCAAATTAACCTCGTTTTAGATTTTATATCACAGAAAATTTACATGGTATTCAAAGAGCCTGTAGTTATATTACTTACACCAACAGTGTTTTGTCTCACCTGGTCATTCTGTTTGCCCTGTGTACTCGCTCTTTGCTCCTTTGTGGTGGGTGGATGAGAAGAATAAAAAGTGTACAGCTGAAATCTACTTAAAAACAAAACACAAATATACACGATTAGTAGCTGCCTGTACATTAATTCTACAAACATTCAAATATTGTAGAATCTTTTGTGTAACTATTTTACCAGTTCATCAATTTGGCTGACTTTTGGACAGCACTAATGTTTGGTGTAAACAATAAATATAAACGACAGCTAGCAGGATGCATTTGTTTACGTTTTAGGCTAAAAGGGCTAGCCAAACAATGACAACAACAACCCCCGTAAACCGAACATCAAATCCGTAACCAAACAAATGACAAATCAAGATGTAGTTTTGAGAGTAACATTTTACAATTAGTGCCTCAATAGCCGACAGGTCCTTGGGCTATCAATAGATCTGCTGACACAAACATTCAAGCCTGTGCTAGCGGATGATTTAGCTACATTGTCTAGCTTAGCTTTTAACAGCGCTAATGTTTATGTGCCGCTGCTCTCAGAACACGCCGCACAGAGGGACAACTATGAGGTTTATCGGATTTGTTTGGCACAGGAATGAGCTACGATACCGAAATGTTAAACCTACCCTCGATCCACGGATTCTCCTGCTTTCTTCAGAGGCTCAGGTGTAAACGCCGTAAAAAGGCTAAACGTTGCCAATGCCAACCAATCACTTCCGGTCCAAGAACCCGGAAGTGGAAAAAAGCAAAAAGACAATTACACCAATCTATAAAAGTAAGTTTTCTTTCTTCCTCTCTTTCTTTCTTATTTGTTTGTTTGTTTGTTTGTTTGTTTCTTTCTTATTTGTTTATTTATTTATTTGTTTGTTTGTTTCTTTGTTTCTTTCTTTCCTTCTTATTTGTTTATTTATATGTTTCTTTCTTGCTTTTTCTTTCTTTATTTGTTTCTTTCTTTCTTTTTTGTTTATTTATTTGTTTCTTTCTTTGTTTCCTTCTTTCTTTCTTATTTGTTTATTTATTTGTTTTCATGTTTCTTTTTGTTTATTTATTTGTTTGCATGTTTGTTTGCATGTTTGTCAGGGACCATGTACAAATTCATTAATCTCACAAAAGAAAAGATGATTTGTACCAGATTTAGCCTCTGCTGCTTTCCCTCTGCAGGTGAACGCACATTAAAACACATATTGCGTATTACAATTACATTATAAGACAGTTCATCGTTAACATTAGCAGGAAAATACAATAAAATGTCCCAATGTCCAGTACATGATGTTTCCCCCAGTCCAAAACCAATATAAAAATCATTATGTGCAGGTTTTTACAGTGAAACGGAACAGAACAAATGAACTAGACTGATGTGACACATTTGATTATCTAAAATGTACTTTTTCAAATTTCTAGTAAAATTATTCAAATCTACAGACAATTTCAGAGTCTGGAGCTGATTTCACTGTGTGATGGTTTGACGTGAAAAGGCGACTGAGCAAAGGCCGAGGATCAGTTTGGAACTATGCAATTTTGATTCACAGAGACCGAGTGGATCGAGTAGTTTGTTCGGAAGAAAGTTTAATACATTTTTTCAATGTAGGTGGAGCTGCATTATTAATAATTTTGAATACATATCTTAGATTTGAATAAAAAACTAAATTGTGGTAACTGAACTTTTCATCCTATTTAGAAACCTATTTGCAATATATACACTAAAGCAATCATTTATTTATTTGTTCATTTATTTCTTTTTTTGCCAGTACAGCTTTTTAGTAAGACATTGTATTACAGTAGGCTGTTATTAGGCTCTTGTTTTAGTACCTACCTGAATTGAAGAGAACATTGTACGAATGAAGAATTCATTCCAGCTTGTAAAACTCATATGAATGTTGTAAAACATTAGATTAGCAGACAAGAAACACGTCTGGTTAGAGGTTAGAATGGGTACAGAATTTCAATAAGCCTGTGTCTTATCTAATACCTCCAAAAAAAAAAAAGAAAAAATGAACCAACTCAAAGATTGTTCAAACTGACTGTAATCAAGCCTTAAAATAAATTAAAGGCCAAGTCACAGTAAACTGAGAAAGAAAAAGAAGGAAAACTCCTCCACAAACCTAATCCTAATCCTTTCTAGAAATGTAGTGGATTAGAGAGTACTATATTTATGTTTCAAATGTAGTGGAGTCAAAATAATAATTAGACTACTCAGCTAAAATACAACTGAAGTAAATAATACTTCAGTTAATACTGCTACTAATAATAGTACTAAAAAATAAAGTTGAGTACACTACTACTACACTACTACCACCTCCAGCTAATTGTTGGCCTATACTTTCTCTTGCATATTGTATTTGGACTTTATTTATGTTAACTTAATTCATTAAATAACACACAACTGTATCATTATTATTTTAATAAAATTACTTTATTTATGAAAACGTACAAAAATATTTATTGCACTGGAAATCATAAGACTTTGAAAGGACAGTATTTCCTGTAACTGTACAGTTGGATTATACACAGAAGGTGAAGTGCACAATTATTTTTACTTCCGATCTACCAATAAAGTGCCAGTCACGAGTTCGTCCTCCTGCCCAGCAGAAAGAGAAACTTTTTGCTATAAGACGACATGGCTCAAATTCTGTGTCAGTTCAATGGAAACATAGAAAAACAAATCACTTGGTCTGCAAAAGAATCATTAAACTACACTAGTACAACTCACATAACACCCAAGCTTAACATACTTTTCAAACAAGCAACATAATGTAGCTTTACAGTGTCTGTGACCTGGTGACATATATATATATAAAATACAATGTCTTCAAATGTCTCTTTTCACGCGCAGCCAGTTTCAAACAGTTTGGACAGCTCTTGGCACTCTGGGTCAATAAGATCTGCCGGCTTCTCTCCATTTTCATTCTCTGCCTCTGTGCTGGCTCCCATTGCCAACAGATATCTAAGAGACATGACATTAGATACTGCAAAACTTCAACACATTTTGTCATTTATAATTTTTGTATCTCTTACCTGGCAATTTCAGGATAGCCGTCACTGCACGCCATATGCAGGGGCGTCCAACCGTCCTCATCCCGTTGGTGAACATCCGCTCCGTACTTCACCAGCAACTTCACAACTTCAAGGTTCCCCGTGAGCACTGCCTCATGCAACGCTGCCATGCCTGCACAGAAATCCAACCATCTTTACAAAAAACTCACCCCAAAATCACATCCAACAATTTGCCATTCCTAGACTTCTTACCTGAATGAAACAACGTATCCACTCGCACTTTCCTCGCTCGCATGAACCTTCCAATTTGCTCCAGATCCCCTCTTCGTACAATATCCTGGAAGACGATATCGTTCGGAAAGTGCACTGTCCGTTTGGCGGGCGTCTCTGGTACTATAACTGGTGCTGGTGGTTTCTCTTGTGCCTGTGCACGCCGCGTCGATGTGTACCGTGAAGTCTTGGTTGTGTATGATGAAGGGACGTAGCTAGAGGCAGTCTTGTAGCTGGAAGAGTAGCTGGTCGGCATGTAGTGCGTTGTGCTGTATTGCGTTGGTGAATACTTTGTCAAAGAAGTGTAGGAGGACGTGGTTAAGCTAGGCGTGTAGTGTGAAGTAGGGGTATAGTGGCTTGCAGAATGGTAGGTTGGCGTGTATTGAGATGCCCGGGTATATGAAGACCCGGTTATGTGGTAGTTGTACTTCATCCTCGCAGTTATGGTTAGACCTCCTCCTATGAGTAAATGTCCAGGAGGAGAAAGAATATCCAAAAGTTTAAAAGCACGAACAATCCAATAATAGAATCCTTTTGTTTTTCGTAGCTGTTCTGCTGGATTAGTGGCTCAACATTGCATTTTAAATCCAAGATGAGCTCGATAACAACTTCTTGAGCAGTTTTTCACTCTTGCGTTCCATTTGTGTGTAGAGTCGAGCTTTGCATTTGAACAGAAGTGATGGTTCAAACAAGACAGGGTCACTATATACCCTCTGCTGGGGCTATTTTGAGGGGGGAGATCCAGTGACTTTAGCTTTGAAATGAGTGGCCAAGGCGCTGACCCTCCCTCCCACTAGGGGGTCACATGTTCAGTGACATGACAGCACTGCTTGGCCATAAAAATGTTGACAACTAAAATGTTCCCTGCGAATGTACATGGCTGAGAGGCTGTAACAAACAACTAAACATCAAGGTTACTGCAGTTTAGTTTGTCTGTGTGGCAATTTTGTTTTTGTTTTTGAATGTATCTGGGCTAGTCCTTATGTTAATAGTAATAATAATGCATTAGATTTATAACAGAGTGATTTTTGGACACTTAAAGATGCTTTATAGTACATTATTCATTCACTTGATTTCTGGAATGAGGTTTTGTAGAAGTTTTTATAAGAAAATATACTTTTAGTGTTATTTATGAGACACAGAAGCCTTGGATATTGATTTTGAAATGAAAATATGGGTTCAGACATGGTTTAGACTTTATTTAGTCCTGTTTAGTGCTAGTTTAGTTCTGATTTGGATGGAGTTTAGACCTGGTTTAGTCCTGGTCTTGACCTGGTTTTGTCCTGATTGAACGTTTGTGCAATTGATCCTTAATTTATCATCAAAGAGAAGTTTTAAAATAATAAAGAAAAGTTTGAAAATCAGTGCAAAATATACTATTATTTGAAAAAAAAAAAAAAAAAAAAAAAAACAATGTTGAAGAAGAGCAACCTTTGATTTTGAAATGAAAACATGATCACCACATGAAATGAAAACATAGTTACCACGAGTTAGTGCCCGTAATAGGACATGTTTGTTTTGGTTTGCCCTATTCACAGTACTCCTTGTGCATCTCTTTGACCCGTGGTACGTCATGTGACTTCTTTGTGTTCAACCCTTGATCGTAAACCAGGTCCTCCAGTAAAAGTTAAAGGGTCAGTAAACAGGAGGAGGACTTTTGAGCCTCTGGGGTCTCACCAAACGGCCTGGTTTGGAGAAAGAGGACCAGAAATACACTTATATCTACAGAGCTGTTTAGCCATAAGTAGACATAGCGTGTGCATAGTTTTTTCTACATAAATAAGGTATACTTTTTTTAATCCCTTAAAAGGCAAATTGAGTCTCTGCATTTTACCCATTTTTGGGATGCCACTGGGACAAGCTGTCAGACCAAGTGAGCGATCATATTTTAGTACTCAAGGACCTATCTCCAGATCTTGAGTTAAGGACTACTATCCATGGGTTTCAAAATTATAAGAAATTAAGGCTGTTGCCATAGTGATTAATAATTTAAAACTAACTATTATATTCTTTGGAAAAGTCCACAAATTGTTGCATGTAACAGGAAGCTCATGAATTTGTGCATGTTTTGAGTTGATGGGAAAAACCTGAGGAAACCCACCCAGACAGAAGGAGAACATGCAAACTGCACACAGAGAGGCCCGGTGGGGGTTGAACCAGCGACCTTATAGGGGCCCCTAAACAGTATTCTGCATTCTGGGGCATCCAAAAATCTTGAAAAGGCTGTGGTGGTGTGAACATGTAGCTATAGGCGAGAATTATTCACATGGTATTTTGAAACTGAGTTGTCACAGATACTGGATATAACTGATGCTGAGGAAATAGCATTGACATTCTCACTTTTATTTTAAGACGCAAATTAAACTCAAGTGTTCCCTTTAATTACACACTATTCTCAAGTTAGACACATGCTTGCCAGTAAGATTAAAATAGATGTCTGATGCTTGTGTAAAAAAGATCTTGTATGTGTTATAATTAGTCCAAGAGAGGGTAGAGGAGTAGGAGGCCATGTCTAGACAAATCAAAGTTTTTCGATGTTTAGGCGAAGGAGCCTTGCGGTGGTGAGATTTCAGTCTCTTATATGGAGTTGTTGTAATGCATTGAGAGAGCCAACCCGGGGCGTCCCTGAGCTATGTGACTGGTTTCCATAGCATCGCATTCACCAATAAAACGACAAGACCCCCGGCGTGGTAAATGTTTGTTTGCTAACGCCTAGCACCCAGGCCTAGCATGGACAAATGCCACAAATGGTTCTTGCTCTTCAGCCCTGAGAATGTTTGCAGGCATGGACCTCCATAGCTGCCCTTTAGGTCAATGTTACCATCTGACACATTAGTGTTGAGGCATGGGAGAGCGGTTAGCTACATGTGGGAACATACATAGTTTCAGATAGTGGCAAAGGTACAAGTAGGTAACAAGCATCCCAGCAAAAAAAAATAAAAAATAAAAAAACAATGCAAAAAAGTAATATGACACTAACATTATTTTTGTGAAGATAAATGGAATTGAATAGAGACAAACCTTGACCTTGTTTATTGAGTTTCACTGTGTATTTTTACAGTCGTGGCAGAGGTATATGTGAACTGTGCCCAAAAGAATGACACGAGTTTGACAGGGACTAGCTGCAGAGGATTATGGGATAGCTATCCAAAAGAGTCTCTGCACAGATTCCAGGACACTTGTGAGATTCTTGTGATGCAGGTAAGAGGCAGGTGACAGACCAGTCGCTCACTAAAATAAACCCAAATGCAGCCTGTCTTTGTGGAGTATTTCAGGAACACAACCTGGAAGGGACAGTTGAAACCAGAAGTCTGCATACACTATATAAAAAGACACATACGCTTTTTTTCCTCACTGTTTGACCTGAAATCAGACTAAACCTTTCCTGTTTTAGATCAAATGGGATTACCAAAATTCTTTCTATTTGCTAAATGCCAGAATAATGAGAAAAGCCATTACTCCAAAAGAAACATAAAAAAAGGCAGATTACAGTTTGCAAATGCACACTGGGACAAAGACGTTCATGTTTGCAGACATGCCTGTGATCTGACAAAACTAAAACATTTGGACATAATGAGCATTGGTAGATTTAGAGGAAAAAGGGGGAAGCTTCCAAGCCTGAGAACACCATCCCAACTGTGACATACGTGGGTGGCAGCATAATGTTATGGGGTTGTTTTGCTGCAGGAGGGACTGGTGCACTTTACAAAATACATGGTATCATGAGGACAGAACATTATGTGGAAATACTGAAGCAACATCTCAAGACATCAGCCAGGAAGTGAAAGCTTGGGCTCAAATGGGTCTTTCAAATGGACAATGACCCGAAGCATACTGCCAAACTGGTTATAAAGTGGCTTAAGGATAACAAAGTCAGTGTTCTGGAGTGATCTCAATCCTATTAAAAAATTATCGGCTGAACTGAAAAGGCATGTGCGAGCAAGGCAGACTACAAACTTGACTCAGTTACACCAGTTCTGCAACTATTCTGAGAAGCTCGTGAGAAGGAAATCCAAAACATATGACCCATGTTATACAGTTTAAAGGCAATGGTACCAGATACTAATGAAATGTATGAACACTTCTGACTTTGAAGAAAATAATGAAAAATTGTCAAAAAAAAAAATCCTTTTGTCATTACTCTGGAGTTTAGCAGATAGAAATAATTTGGTATTCCTAATTGACCTAAAACAGAAAGGTTTATATAAAATGTAGATAGCAAGAAAGTTTAAATAAAATCAAACATTTGCAAAAAAATATTTTAAAGAATAGTTATGTGGTGGCGGTATCTCAGCTAGTATGTCCACTGATCTGAAGGTTGGCGGTTTGAATCCTGCTTTCGGCATAAACATCAGTGGTTGAGTGGTCAGATCCACTAACCCACAGGTTGACAGTCCGAGTCCCGTTCTCACAAATGAATTCTGTTGTTGTGTCCTTGGGCAAGACACTTAACCCACTTCACCCCCAGTGTCTGCGTACACTGGTGTGTGAGTGTGTGTGTGAATGGCCCTCAACTCTAAAGCAGTTGAGGGCCTAAAAGGTAGAAAAGTGCTATAAAAATGTAACCATTTACCATTTTATAATAATATGATCATAATATAATAATAGACGGAAAGAATTTAATGAAAAACTTACAATTAGCATAAAATGTTAGCTTGAAATTCTAATGATAGCAATGTAGCATTAGCCTAGCCCAGACATGAGCAAACTACGGCCCTTTGGGCTTATTAAACCGGCCCGCTGAACATGACCAAATTATATTAAAATAGGTAAGGGTAAACCTTGTTCAAAGTTTTTCTCCTGTGTTTATTTAACTGAAATTTAATAAATAAATTATTGATTTAATTAATGCATTTGGAAAACAATTTGTACAATGAGCCTCACATATTTGTGCTTTGCTACATGTTACAGGCCGAATCTCTAAAGTAATATATATCCTATACCCTATATCCTGGCCCGGCCCCTCTGTCAAATTTTAGACCCATTGTGGCCCGTGTGTCAAAACATTTGCCCACCCCTGGCCTCGCCGGTGAACCAGCTCTGACCCCATGCCTGCTGACCACTGGACACTACACTCCAACCAATGCCCAGGCGGAGTGAGACAGAGAGGGGCTCAGGCTAGAAAAGGTGTCTGGTGATGGCACGCGCATGGGGCCCGAAAAAGAAGAAGAGGCTAAATCAGGGGCCGTAATCCTCTACCATTCAGTTAAAGAGGCCTCCAGCATCTACTCTGCACCATGCTAGTGTCGTCTCAGGAAAACCAAATCAAATTTCAATATGGAAAATAATATAATTAATTTGATTATTAACTATATTTGATTGGATTGTAAAATGTTTTGTTTACTTCTTGGGCAACCATAATGGAGCAGTGGGTGACAATGCCTCTAATCTCAAGCAGGCCTATTAGGCATCACTGAAAGATTGGCTTATTGTGCATGTTTTACGTTGATGGTAATTATCATAATATGTTGGTCGTGTATGAAACTTAGTTTCTCTGGGACAAAGTAACTTCTGATTTAACCTGTGGTATTGCTATGAACCACTAGAGGGAGTGTAGAGCACCTGTGCAGACCAAAACAACACTCCAAACGAGTGATTTATGTGCTGTTTATGTGCTGTTTGTCAAGTCAAACAGTAAGCTTCAAAGTCGTATGCTCATAAACTGTATACAGGCACAGATGGTGATTTGGTTATTTTATGCTATGTCCACAAAGTTCCATAAATAGGGTCTGACAGAGCTCGACTTTTATGGTTCACAAGAGACACATCACGTGCAGTTTCCCCCATCAACTCAAACACAATAGGTCAATAGGTCCTCTTGCTAAGGTACTCCTGACCAACCTTAACACAAGATCTGGGAACAAGAACAGTTCCTGGCAGGTTTTCCCAGTGGCTGTGGTTGAAGGATGGTTCAAATGCAAAGAGTTAATTTCCCTCATAAGACATTAATAAAGTATAACGTAACGTAACTGTGTCAGTTTAATGTTTTTTTTTTTACCTGACTTTGGAATTTCTTCCCAAAAGAAAATTGAATTCTGTCAAATGGAGAGAGAGTTTTCCTGGGATTTAGATTTTATTTGGTAGAGCTATAGGATTTACCCCTTAAGCTCAGGTTATAAGTGCATTATATATGTAACTTTTCTCGATAATTTGCCACCTGCTTTTCTCCATAGTGATATTATGGAGTAATATCACTATGGAGAAAAGCAGGTGATGCCTGACAAAGTTACAGGAGAAGGGAGGCTGCTCAGAGGATACATGTTTTTCAAGGCATTTTTAAATAAGAACACCTTTAAAGCTACTATCTGTAATTAGACTGGCCGACCCGGTCGTGTTGTATTCTTCCACTTCACCGTTAGATGCTGTCTGTGTTATTTCTGTCTGAATATGTGGCTGCAGTGAAGTGAAGAAGAGCAGAGAGCACTTGTGAGGAGAGAGGGGAAGATTTCACATCTGCCATCTACTGATAACAAATATCAGATAAACTTATGGATGGTAGCTTTAATTGAATAAATATAAAATAGATGATAATGCCATACAGTGAGACTTTACTGGTAAAGCAGGCGGCGTACCAGAAAGTGACAGGGCACCTTTAAAGATTGTGAAATGCTTTTTGCTTTCACTATTGTGAGACTTTGTTAGTTTGTGTCTTAAATCTTTACAATACATGAATGAATAATTAGGAGACAAAAAACAACCCTGACAAAGAAAACATGATTCATTTTTGTGAGCTTTGAACATCTCAATATGGATGGATAAGTCAGATGTATTTATTTATTTTTTGCTGGACAAAATGCCAGAGGGTGCGATATCCTTGTCTCACATATTTCAGTTGCATATTTGTCCGTGCCTGTACAGGGGGCACACACTGCTCTTAGAAGTGAAGCAGTAGTAAAGCAAACCCCTTCTCCGTGCCATCTGGAGCACATTCACAGCATGGCCCCCGCGTCTGACGAGCCACCGCCCCAGAAGTGCTGCACCACTACATAGTTTCCACGGGAATTGTCCATATTCATTACCACTGGGCGAGGGAATATTTTTATGGCTTTTAAGGCATGCCATGCACTTTGTACACAGCAATGCCTAAAAGGTTAATGATTATAACGCCAAAGTGAAGAGGTATTAAGTACTGGAAGTATAGACGGTAATTATTCCTTAATGGTTTTCAAACTATGGTACTGTGACACCTTATACGGGCCTCTGTGTGGTCATGAGGTATGGGCTCAGTAGGGCACAGGTCTTGGGTCAGTCCCAGTTTAGATCTAGTGTAGCTTTGGTTTAGTTCTTGTTTAGTCTTGGTTTGTAATCCTGGTCCATAGTCCAGATTTGATCCTGGTTTAGTTCTAGTTTACCTACAGTTTTGGACCTACCTACAGTTTTGGACCTGGTTTATCTCTGATCTTTACTCTGGAATCTAACTGTTGAGTAATGGCTATATAAGCGCCATTTATATTTCATTACCATACCAACTCCATCCATCCAACCACACAACTATTTATAGCTTTTAGAATTACTTTACAATTATAATAATTGTCCTAATCAGAAAAATACATTGGATTTGTATAGCAGCTTTAAAGGCACCAAGAACACTTTACACTGCATCATTCATTCTCTCCACATTCGGTGATGGTAAAATACGATTGTAGCCACAGCTGCCCTGGGAAAGACTCACAGAAGCGAGGCCGCCAGTCTGCACCATCAGCCCCTTCGACCACCACTTACACTCACTCTCACACCACATTCATACAAGGCAATGTGGCTTTAGTGTCTTGCCCAAGGACACAACGACAGAGTCAGTGCTGCCACTTTTAAGACGACATCACAACATTCAATAGGCCAAGAATGAATAGATATACGGGCCAGCTAAAATTTATATTGTTAAAATGCAGGTTTTTAGGATCTGGGTTTTAGTTACTAATATAAATGATCATGTTAAATACTGTATTTCTGAATTTACCTTTTGGATCTTTCTCATGAAAATAACATGTAACCTCGCTGGTCCTCCATCTGGGATTATGACATCAAGACATTGTAGAATCTGAAAATCATCAATTCCCAGCAGTCTCCTGTCCCAGTATCCAGGCCCAACCCTGCTTAGCGTCTGAGGTCTGATGAGATCGGGAAAGATGGTATGGCAACCCTGAGGTGCTATGCAAATTTGGTGCTATGCAAATTTGGATGGGGATGAAAATTTGAAAAGAATGCATAGGAAGAACTCTATTGCTGGGTTTCGGTAATTTATGTTGTAATACAGCAAGTTATTGGGTCTAGTGAATAGTAGAAATTATCAGATTGAACATTTGTGAATTTACTTTGTATATTTCATGGCAATATACAGTGTAATCAATGGGGACCTCCCAATCTTTTAAGTATGGGATCCATCACATGATGACCGCGCTGTGGAGAGTGATAAAAGCAGAAAACCACCAATAGTCAGAGGTTTGCATTTTTTTTGTATCTCCTATTACTCTCACCTCTGATCTAAACACATTCTTGTTTATTTTTATTGACCTCACATTCACCCGGTCTTGCCTTTCACTCCTGCTGTGTGTAACTAACCCTCGGAGACTCCCAAAGTGTTTTTAACTGCACTTGAAGAGGTGAAGGAGCGCAATCCCAAACCTACCCTGAGACCGCGCTGTGGAGAGTGATGATGACTGATAGAGCCAATGAAGAACGGGTCCTGCGGGTGCGCTGGTAAACAGGTCCCTCAGCTGTTCCATAGAGGAGGGTGGAGCTTTTGCACACGACTCTGGTGGGATATAAGGTTACCTAAGCAGAAAGTGACCCATGGAAATGCTGCCCAGAGGTTGTCATTCGGAGGTCAGATTGCACAATGAAATAACTGTGTCCTCTGCACTTCCTGGTTCAATGATGGTTTTAAGGTTGTGACTAAATACTACTAAGTGTTTATTTCAATGCAAAATTATATGATTTAATGTTTTTCATTCATGCTGCTCTAAATATCAGATTTTTACATCAGATGCCCTTCCTGTTGCTACATCCAAGGGCATTTTAAGGACCTACAGTGCTGCTATTGGACATTATAATGAATCCACGATCGATTCAAATACAGTAATGTCAATAGATAGTGTTACATTTATTAGCTGACTTATGAAAAATAAACAAAGCATAAAAGAAAAACACCATCTTGTTTAAAGAAATGATTATGTTATTAAAAGCGGCTTTATGTTTGTTTCACAATTATGCACAATTTATTATGCATTTCCTATCACTAATTAAGGAAAAAATACAAATGTACTCACCATAAGAGCAGTGTTTTCTATTTATCACTAATTCTGCGCAGTTTGAAGCCTAAATTGCGTGATCAAATACTGTAATGTATTCCTTAGATTTAAGAAAAGTAACTGTACTCTGAAAAAGTCCCTCAGTTACTTCCCACACTAGTCAATCAACTTTCACCATAGTTGAAACACTTAGCAACAGTTAGTTAGTCTTATACAACTAGAACTATAATGGTAAGTAAACACACAGGCTCTCATTGAAGCTCTGATAACGTGTGTGTGCTTCCGACCTATCAAAATAATCCTGGATAACAAAAGATGTTTAGATTTCAAATAGTGTTACATTGACCAGTACCTTTGCTGCCTGCACATTTGAAACAAACAGCTGGAGGTTCTTGATTTTGTCGAGCTAGCACGGGGAGGGGGGCTGCAGTGAGTGGGCTTTGCAGACAGATTAAACTATTACTGATGAATAGCGGTGAGCAGGTGTGGAGGCTAAATGTGACCTGTACTCAGCAGAGGAAGGACAATGGAGGATCAAATTCTCACCCGGACCATTCAAATCCAGCCCCACAGTGACATCTGAGTGCTGCCAGTGACGAACGTACGATAAGCGCTGTGGACAGACCTATCATTGTGGTATAGGATTGTGTTAGATGGTGTCAAGGGCAACTATACAGGCTTATTATCTCTATAGAGACGTATTACACATGCAATTAAAGTATAAATAGTACTCAGTGAGATTTGATATTCGGCCTTGTGAAGTAATGGGCTGCAAGATTAATCTCAATCAAACTGACAGGATGCAAAAGCGGCAGGGGCTGTGATTTTCCTGAAGTCCACCAGCATCTCCACTGTCTTCTAGGTGTTGAGTTCCAGGCTCTTGCCATTGCGCCAGGTCACCAGCCGGTCCACCTCTCTCCTGTAGACAGGAGGGAGGTGGACCGGCTGGTGGCTCTCATCGCCATCTGAGATGAACCCGATGAGAGTGGTGTCACCCGCAAACTTGATCAGCTTCTGTCGTGGCTGGAGGTGCAGCAGTTGGTGTACGGGGAGAAGAGCAAGGGGGAAGTACACAACCCTGTGAAGATCCTGTGTTGATAGTGCGAGTGTCTGAGACATTCTTCCGCAGCCACACATGCTGACTCCGGTCCGTCAGGTAGTCGGTGATGAAGTGCAGGGCCAGGTTCATGGTGTCGTCTACAGACCTTTTGGCTCTGTTGGCGAACTGCCGAGGGTGCAGGAGGGGGGAGGTGATGGACCTGCTATATAACCATAGACTGTATAGAAATGGGCATAGTGAGCGCACTAGCCACCATGTTCCAAATTGGAAGTGATCGTGGGCACGCTTCTGGCTCCATTGACTCTGGCTCCAATTCACTTTACATTGAAAAATTGTCACCTGTCTCTCTGTAACCGCTACTGCCAGGGTTGTCATTTTAGTCTTAATATATTCATATTAACCAGCTCTACATGATTCTGGTATTTTTTATTTAGCTATTGTTTCCATAAATGAAGATATGAACATCAAGAACATCAAGATATGAACATGATATGAACAAGATATGAACAAGATATGAACATCGCTATCAATCAACCGCGTTGATTGACAGGGGCAAGAAGGGGTGTTACCTTCAACACCCTTGCTCCAGATTGGCTCTCTAGTTGCTATGATACTCACAGTTGAAATTTGACTCCAAATTTGTCCCTGTAACTGCTAGCCTCAGTGAATGAACCTTTAACTGACTGAAGCCAAACGCTATGGGTGACGTCCCACTCACTTAGTGCACTTCTTTATACAGTCTATGTGTGGGACAAGACCATACACTTAAATGTCTTTATGACGATAGACGTCAGGACCATGGGCCAGTGATTTGGGCCTTAAGTGGACCTTGTTGTATCATTTTATTGAGGTTTACAATGAACAAAATGTAAAATTATGATCTTTGTTGTCATGATCCCTGTCTGGCCTGCCTTGTTTTTTGTCTTTTCCCCTCCCTCATGTGTCTGAGCCTGGAGTTGGGCGGAGTTTGGGCTCCTTCCATGCACACCTGGGGCCAATTGCAATCAGCTGCTCCTGTGGTGGTTAAGAGGAGCCAGGACCTAAGACTAAGGACCAGATCGTCTGTTCGCCTGCCTGTTTGTCTAGCTGTTTGTCTTTGTGCCTGATTGTCTGCGTGTCTGCGTGTCTTCATGTTGCTCCTTGGACCCTGGCTTGCACCCCGCTCCCGATTCACGGCCAGATCGTCCACGTGTCAACATTTTGCTCCCTGGACCGTCCCAGCTCCCTCGCTCCTGGCTCTGCTTCCGACCCTGCTTCAGTCTGTCCCTGGTACAGTCCCTGGTACAGTCTGCCTTGTCTCTGCACTCCACGTCACTGGACCCTGCCTCGCACCCTGCTCCTCGCTCTGGCTCTGCTCGCATTGTCTCCATCCCTGCACTCCACGTCCCCGGACCCTGGCTCACACTCTGCTCCCTGCTCTGGTATTGCCAGCACCGTTGTCCTCTCTGCACTCCATGTTACGCTCCTGGACCCTGGCCTGCACCTCGCCCGCCGCTCATTGCCAGATCTGTCTTCATTGTTGTACAGATTATCACTTACTGTAAATAAACACTGTAAACCTTTCCCCGAGTCCTGCATCTTTTGGTCCCACTCGCCTGCATTACGACACATGTATGTTTTAGTTTAATAATACTAGAGAAAAATCATAATGTCTTCTTTTCAGACAGATATTAAAGGCCGATAACATCAGAACATACAAAAAGATGCTAATATACTGTAGCCCATCTGATGCAACATTAAGCTTAGTGTCTCCAGACACGAGGAGGCCGAGGTCTTCACAATGACCTCATGTGTCTGAGGAGCACAAACAGCACAGGCCCCATAAGGCCAGGTCAAAGGCACAATATTCCCAGAATGCATTGCACAAGGGTTGCAAGGCTAATTTTATCCTCATGGCCAATGGGAGCGCGCAGTGGTGCTCCAGATCCGGCGGAGGCGTTGAGTTACAGGCTGTCCACACCATCGCTGTACGTGCAGTTAGCCCGGGCCAATCCCATTTCTACAAACTGGTTTCCTCAAAGCTATTCCAGTCCTGCACGCACTGTTTCAGTCATTATTATGAAATGCATTAACCCATCTATATCCCAAAACTATATTTTACACATTTCTGTGTAGATCAGAAGAATACTCTAGCAAGAAATCAGTGCAGTCACGCTGTTAAAATGACACAAAATGATGACTGCAGCAGCAAATCATAAGCTCCCCAGCCTCTTCATCACCTCCTCTTCATCACCACCTCAGGAGAGATAATTAAAAGTTCAAATCTATTATTCCCTTACAAAATCGCAGACATCTCTCCATGCTGAATTCTAATAAATTATTAACTATTACGTACACATTAGTGTCAATCTTGAGCTTCTCTGATTGTAGTTGGATTAGCCCCAGTGATCATGTGACCTGCTCATGGGATACGCGGTGCTGGTGGGTGTCTCAGTAACATGAACCCATACATCTGCGTAGGACATGACCTCACGGCTGTAGGAACAGTAGTAAATTCACTGCGTCCGTGCCAGGCGTGATAAGAGCACAGGCGGTATTGGGCAAAGTGTTCCAGCTTATATAAACTGAATAGTTTATGAAAAGAGTGAATTTTGGTGCTTAGATGTCAAGGTATAGAAATGTCATAGATATTTCAAAGTACCTGGAGTAGAGAGAGGATAGAGAAGGGGTTGAGGTGGCAGGGGTAATTAGTATTTTTACATTTATTTTAAATGTTCTTTTGTTAGACTAATGTGTTATTGTTACTTAACCAGAGGATCATGTCATTGTGCATGTTTTATGTAATACCTAATCACAACATGAAAACCCCCAAAGCTCTTACAAGAGTCCAGGGTCAACTTCTAACATATAGTGTTGTCACAATACTCAATTTTGACACTAAAGAATAGACTCAATACTGATTCCGACACCACAATAATAAATAATAATGACAATAGACAACAGAATGCCATTTTCAGCATTAAATAATAACACTTTCTTTTTTATTACTATGTGGCCTTATATCTGTGTAATTCCTCAGTCGTCCATGTTCATAGTGGTCCAGGGGTGTATATGTGGACTTATACTTGTTCTGATACAGCTCAAGATCATTCTAAAGCTGTTCAGGGAAGGTTCATTTCTGCCCTGTGAATGTGACTTTATTAGGATCAATCTGCTAGTAGAATCTGCTCAAATGAGTATCTAGTTTCGATGATAGTTTTAGTATGGTTTAGTATCTGATTTTGTTACTTTTGACAACCCTAATAGCATAAGGTATGGTATAGTACACTTTATTGTCCCTATAGGGAAATTTGTCCTCTGCATTTGACCTGTCCTTCAATGTCGCTGGGGCAACCTGTCAGGACCAGTGTGAGCCACGGTGCTGCACCAGGGGACCCGTCTCCAGATCTTGAGTTGGTCTTAATCAACTGGAGGATTTAAATGATTTAGCATGTTTTCAGTTAATGGGAAAACTGGAGGAAACCCACCCAGACATAAGAAGAAACATGTAAACTTCTCACAGAAAGGTTGAGGCCACCTGGGAGTCGAGCTTGTGAGGTGTGAGTGCTAGCCCTACATGTATAAGGATATAAGTGTGGAACTGAAAATACACAGACAGCTTTCGAATAAAACGTTCACAGCTACTTTGAGCCAAGTGCTTATGCAAATGTCCGTCTTGGCTGGTCAGGATATGCTGTTCCCTGGTGTCAATGCCAGCATGGGGTTAGGTGATCAGTCTGATGAGTAAAACAGGCCTAGACCAGGAGAGCAGGGGGGGTGCAGGGGGAGTGTTCAGTTTGGTCCGCTCAGAGAAGGAGGGGGAGGAGAGAGGGAGAGAGACATGTGGAGGAAGAGAGATGGAAAGAGAGTAGGAAGCAAGAGTCTTGTGCAGGTATGGCAGACTGACCTCTGTCCAAAGGTGTTCGGTCATGTGTTTACTGATGGCACCAGTACAGGGGACACACTGTTATTTTTATCTGAAAGAAAAAAAGTCCATGTTCTGGTTGAAGAGAGAATCACCGACTGCACCACTGTTAGTCTGATTAGGTTCATTAGGTCTTCTTCTGATATTATAATATTTTAGGTTCTTATGTACAGACCTCTGTTTATTTCATACCTTGACAGTTCCAGCTGTGCTCAGAAGTGTCACATGATGAAACAACCAAAACATGTCAAGGCACTAAACAACGAACAGCTTAAGTCTGTAACATCAGACCACTCCAAGAAGGAAAATCATCTCATGGATTGGGGCAAAGCTAAGGTCAAAAGCATAGAGAGAAATAAGTAGCATTGCTGGATCTGGAAGGCCATCGAGATCCAGAAACGTGTCCACCAGACTCTAAATCAAGATGAGGGGGCATACCAACTCTCTCATACCTGGGATACAGTTCTGAAGAAGCCAGACCACAGATGGATGATTTAAACAGATTTTGGTGCTGTCTTCTTGGTGCAGTAGGGCCATAGTACCAAGTATAATGCACCATTACCTCACTCAAAATAATGAAGTTGAATTGTTGATTAAATTCACTTAATAAAGATACTAACATACCTATAACATTTAAAAAGCTGAAATATCAAGGAGTCATATGATTTTGAGAGTTGTGACATTCTAGACGACTTTATGTAACTGCTGATCAAAGCATGTAGGTGTAGGACAAAGTGAGGATAACTGTGAAGGTGATTATAGTGGTATAAGAATAGGCTTGTATGCACAGGCCCATACAGGATGTGAGGGGCCTATGCTAAGAATGGACAGGACTCTGTGGTAATTGGTGACAGGCTATGAGACTTTGCACCATGAGTCAGCTGATATACAGAGGATTGGATCTCCAGCTCCCATCTCCGACACTGCACTGCACACAACC